>QNGE01003542.1:0-59538 GCA_008508345.1 Paragonimus westermani
CGCTACCTGTCGAACAATTTAGAAACCGCGGAAAGCACTCCAAGTGTGTTAACGATTGAAGTGGAGTATCTGGTTTTGTGCGTGAAGAGGTAGTGGTGATGTACACCACAGATATATAACACTATTCCTGGTGTATACCAAAACTAGCTTCGTGACAACACTTCACGGAATGGTGATGCTTGTCCGGTCAACCACGGCGAACATGTCCATCTGATCGTGTCAAACACTGAAAAGGTTCCTTCTCCAAAAGCCGGATATTTTAACTGAAACGAAGATGCGATTATCCAGTCACGCCATAAGCACTGATCAGTTAGGACTAACCATACTTTAATCAGGTCAGCTTAATCACGATTACGAGTAAATGGTCTGATTTCCAGAGTTTAATATAGGAAATCTGTCCATTTATTGTGCGTGCGCCAGAGCAAACAACTTTTGCATCATACTGGAACAAGTGATTGCATGCGCTCAATTTCACCGTTGCCTATTCATTTGTTAACAAACGGAATTTCTGCAAATGTTGTTTGGTAACAGTTGGAGCAAGTCGTTTGACAGATCTAGGTGGTCAGTGTTTACAAAGCCCAAAGAGATCGCTGAGCAGATGAGGTTTCTTTAGGAGGTTGTATGATTTATACATCCAATACGAAGAACTATAATATTAGCGTGCCACAAAACCCTGTTGTGGGAATACTAATTACCGCTTGCGTTTTCAATAATACTTCGTTAATATGTATTTAAAAATGAAACGACACGCGGACGCAACCCAAAACGTTCTGTGTGCAGTTTGTTTCACAATTAATAGAACAACAGTGTTTTGCCTAGAAATTGGGAATCTGCGTTCAGTGTTTTGCAACCAACAACAACCTTGGGAATAAGTGATTATCATCCATGTTTTCATATAAAAGGGGTAAGCAGACGTTTTGGAAGAAATTTGCCAGAAAGATCGTTTTTAATGTAACCCGTACAACCAGTTTTAATTGCAACTTAATTACCATCAAGTTCCCTGCTGGTTAGCACTAACGAAAGCAAGTTCAGTGTCTTTCGGGATTCGAAATGGATGTAACACTGCAACTGTACAGTAATTGACTGCCGCAAACATGTCATTCATTGTAAATTCCCCCGACTTATTCACAGAACTTGAGAATTAGCTATAAGCAAATGTGTCAGGACGTCTGCAACTAGTAATTCCATCATTCAGTGATCAACAAGACTGTCTTCAGAATGTAGTGTTGAAGTTGGCCTCAACAGATATCGGAAGGAGAGCTGTAACAAGACGAGAACTTAGGTCGATAGCTTCTCTCTGAAACGGATGACTGAGCGGTCTGCGCTATCGTTAAAATTATGATTAATCGTCAGTGCGGTTCAGTTTCCTTTCACGACAGTTTTCAATGCAACGTTATTATTGTGCGTATGAATCTAACGATTCCAAAAACTTCGTACGCCACTCATAAAAGCCCAGTAAAACCCAATATTATAAGTTCGACTTTAAATCCAGGATTCGTTGAAGGCCTGCGCTTGTTGGCGTTCCGGTAATTGATTGTTATGATCAAGAGAGTGACCAGACTACGCTTTCTTTCAATGTCATGAGCTCATGCAATGTTCTAAGGATGGTAGTAGAACAGGAAAGAAATTAAAAATCTCAGTTGCCTTGAAGGGCGAAATTAAAGTCGTATGTAACGTTAGTACTAAGTAGGAAAAAGGTTGCATCAGCATATGTCTAGCTATCTTTTGAATGCATCTACTCCCGAGGCCTCACTAACCTTTTTGCTCAATTTATCCCACTAACTGATTGATTGATTAGCAAAAACCTCATACCAAACGACCAGTCTAGATCTTATTTCCTTGGCTGTGAATCTGCGAGAACTTAAACCTCGGTCCTTTTGTATCACAAACAAGCATGCCAGAGGACTTGTGTCCGTATGTTGGGTACTTCTGAACACTTCGATAAGATCTTCCCTTTAACCTCCGTCGTTAGAATGGGAATAAGTCTACCGCTCTTGGTGGGTCTTTTTAGCCTAGACCATTCATACTCCCACATCACGTATATGGCGAACTATGAGACACTCTACCAGACTCGTGCACGATATTCTGAATGGGGGCTAACTGTGACGAAGTACAGTAGGCTTAGCGCCGCTGGACATGGAATGGGGATCGCGGACTTCAGTAGACATAACGCTCATCGTGTTGTTGTCGCAGCCGCCACACATTGGGCAGACACAGCAAACGTACCGACGAATTGAATACCCAAATCTGCCGTTGGCTGTTTCGTTGCCAGTTCGATTATATGCCCATATGCGTCCCTTAGATATCTAGGGGTAGACTGGAGAGAATCAGAAACCATAAGGCTTTTTCAGCCGTTCAGCCGTATGTCCCATTTTAGCGTCCGTCCGCAGATTTTGAAAATATCTTGCTTCGGGCGCTTTTGAGGCTGACTCACCTTAAATCACTCTTATGTCACCTGCATATAGGTTAAGTGAGTAGACTAGTTGATTTGTCAAAACATTTTTGTACATTTCTTTGACAGATTTTCTTCGAGATTACCACATCAATGCATCTGTGCACATTTTCAAAGTCTTGTAACAGCCGAAATGGGCGCAACACACTCACTAAATCAGAGCCCTGGATTGGATTTTACGATAAATGTTGATGAGCTAAATAATGCACCAAATTTTCAGGTTGAACATCACTCACGTTTGATAGCAGCCTTTGTGTTCACATAAACTTTCCAGCCAGCCTCTTTCAAAAACAATCACTAGCTAGACTCGAGTTTCGCTCTAACCAGAGCTGGTCAGTAGTGCAGATCCTTGCTACGGCCGGCACTCGAATTCCGGCCACGATTTCATGAGGCAATCATGCTGACCACTGCGACATCCATTTCACATTAAGCACGACCGTGCACGCTCAAACACTCTCGCTTGTCAACAATGATCAGGTTGCCCGATCGTTCTGAGAGCAGACACAGTAACTGTCCTGTTAAAGAGGCTAGCTGGAAAGTCTATCTGAACGCGAAATCTTTGATCAAATGTGAGTGATGTTCGATTTGGAAATAAACCAAATCCCCGACTACTCATCAGTAATGCACTAAATATTTTAGTAAAGCTTGAATCACACTAGTGAGCTCTGATTTTTGGAACAGCATTCATATATCTGTTGGTAATACAAACTGGCAGAGCGTAAACTGTGGCGGTTAGCAAACGGAAATTGTAGAATCTAGGGTGGTCACCATCAGGGTGGCCACGGTATCAGAACACAATTTATGTAACAGCATAAACAATCATTTTGGCGTCATATGACCGGCGTCAAGACACGAAGGTATATTTACTAGCTGCCACCTAAACAACAAAATGAACTTAAAGAACTTCAATTTTTTGCTCAATCTCCAATGTGTGCACCATTATGGGCACAGCCAGAAGTCGCTTATTTCTTACAGTCTATTAGTGTTCACAATCTGGTGAATATACTACCTGCATTACGTAAACGTTTAACCGGCCGCGTACCTATGGTATGGTGTGCGAATTCTTCCACTGTGTCTGATGAATGTACGAAACCAGGCCCCCAGTCAGTAGAGAAGCTAATAGGATGTTCCAGTAAATTTCCTGGTGCTCACAGTGAAGATAAATATTTTGACGTCATATTCAACAGTTGTTGCAAGTGGAGTTGGGCTTTTTGCCTTCTAAAAGATATCGGACTTGTTAAGATCAGATATCACGCCAGCAGACACCACAATATCAGATTTCAACGATGGCAACGAAAATATATCTAAAAAGAATGGGGACAGTGAATGAGTAAACGTGAGCTTTTTCCACGCGCAGACCAAATGGACTGCGAAAGTTCAAGCAATAGTCACCTTAATGAGGAATAGGGATAACAGAACAAACCATAAAATATCGATCCAGACATTCCTGTTTGGTGTATCTCCTGTCCGATATTCATTCACTGTACTTGTTTCGGCCTGCAAACTGCCGTTCGTTGCTGGTCTTATACTGGCACCTCCTTCATCAACAGCATGGACGAACTGCGACTTTTTTGCGTCAAACTGAATCCGGTCATAGTAGGCATAGAAGAGTCGTGGCGATAATAGAACGTAAAAGATGGTGAGTGGAACATCCTTGGGGTGATCGCGTTCTGCGACGTTGGTTTGTGGTCCAAAACATTTGATACCCGCAAAACGGACGTGTTGCGGAACACAATATGCCGGAGAAGAGTGGGGAAAATGATAAGTAATGAGGAGTTTTAGTTGTCATATGAACTGAAAATCATCCATAATTAATCGTAGCTGTCATATTCCATGGACTTTGCAGTAGGTAAGGATATGGCAAGGATATGCACTACTGACGAGCTCTTAAAAGGGCAAAACTCTGTTCCAGGTCTTCATTTCGAAATAGGTCGCCTGAATGGTTGGATCGTTGATGGTTACGTAAGTGTTACACGTGCCTGCCTTAAGACGTAATCGTCGGTGTCAAGCGGCTTGTGGTCGCTTGAGTTTCAAGTGGCTATGGGTTAATCAGCCAAGGGAAGTGTAAAGATTTGGCACACAGACAGGAATTATACAATCTGATGGACGAACCTTGTAGATGATTCGGAAAATTTCATTGAGATCCTCTTGATGATCAGTATCATTCAAGTGGTAATCAATCGCACTGGAAATGGGCTTTATCGAATCGTTCCGGTGGCGATTCAGGAAGCGTTCACGGGTCCTTTTCGATAGCTAACTTATAAAACACTACAAACCGTAACCACGATCTGTACTTTCTGTTAATTACGTTTCAATTATTAAGCCATTTGAACGACTAGCGGTTCCTAGGCGTTCCCATCCAGAGGGGATTCACATTAAATCCCCTGGTATTTCTGTAATTTTCGTAAAGTCCATCACAAGTTTTATTTATTTCAAACATTTCACACTCACAGTGGCGTCTAAACGTTACAAATTGCAATCCATCAAAATTGTTACAAAATTTGGAGTAGTTGGCTTCCTACGAAGGCTTGTATAAAACGACCAGAGTGTGGAGAATGTCAACAGCATATGTTCCGCAATGACTCATCCATACCAAATTTACATTAACGTGGATTGCTCTTGTGTCAAGCAATTGGCTGTGTGGCACATAGACTACCAGTAAGCGAGGATGAGTAGTTTAGTCTACTGCAACGTCAAAGTCATGAACAACTATTGCTGACCCCATGAACTTGGTTAAGAATAACTCAGCTCAATTCTGGATGCATCAACTGAATTGACAACTCCATCGATGGTCAGGACGGGTCTAGCAACGTCGGACGTTGATTGTTTCTGTGGTTCAACTGCACTGCGTTCTGCGATAACACTTATTCACACGGACATTTAGTTGAATTCTGCCTCAATATTTGGAGACTAAGCATCCTTTGACTTGGTCAACCGCTCAAACAACATCAGTCTCATCAATGGACTGAAGTGTTCTCTGGACGTTCCGACACCGTATTCTTTTATACGTGATAGTTGTTTACATTTGTAAGGTGGTTGAAGAAATCACATTACGTCATCTGTCCGGAAAGATATTTCGAGAGGAATTTTATTATCGCGCAATGAATACGTCGATCGACGTAACCGTTAAACAGATCAGGTAGTCATAAAACGTTCACTAGAACCCTTCATAACAAGCTTTATCATTTTAAGGTTTGGTTGGCAGTTAACCGCAGAAATATTACGTTTGTCACAGTACAAAAGGTAGGTCATTGATATTACTAGTCAGTCCATCCAACGAGACAATAGTGAACCTATTGCAGCGCTTGACTTTAGGGCAAAGTATGACTTTGACCACAACAATTGTCTACCTTCTCCAGACATAATCATGGGTCTCCGAGAATAGATGGCTGCGTTAAAAGAATTGTCCGTGAGAGATCCACATAGTCTGGTAACTATCTGAACTCTAGCAGGTTCAATCCGGTACAGCACACGAACGCACTAGTAAATACATTAATCAGAAGAACACGGCAATTGTGTAAGCTGGACAGTCTTAGGGGTAAACTAGAAGTGACTATCGAAAGTCAACACAAATGATAACTGCAATGCAAACGGGTAGCTACAGTGGTAGCAATAGAGGGTTTACATACAGTTGCATTTTAAGGATGGTTACATTGTGCACCGAGCAACGTCAAGGCTGATTAATTTGATTAAATGTATATACAACACGGCCAACCTCTGCAAACCAACCTGTCCACAGAAACTGCCGTTGCTCTCAACCGAAGGATATCCGCCGGGCGATCAACCTCATAACTCCCAGCAACGACCTGTATGCTATCATGGTTCAACATATGCTGTCAGTAGGAGAACCTAAATCACAAATGTAGTCAGATAAGGAATTTAACATCAATATTGGGTGGGTAAACCAAATTTCAGCCAATACAGTGATTGAACATTGTTAACGATATAGAAGGCTACATAGAGCGATATCTTCAACTGCCCTTACAGTCGCGGATTACTGACAAGACAACATGATATTCCCTTTGGCCGTGTGAAAGTTTACCATCCCAGTTCTGCAGCCTGTCTGATAGGCGCAGGCTTAGGATGGCGTTTCTTCTGATTTTTACAATAACATCCCCAACGTGAAATAAGGTGGCACTCTGGCTATCCATTGTACTAAATCCACTGGTACAAAAATTCTAGGCATATTTCTTCTGGGTTGGTCATTGCTTACTATCAACTTATTATTTTATTGTAATTATTATATATATTGTTATCAAAGTAATATCTCGTAATTCTAGAAGGTTGCACAGCAAGATCAGACTAATCGATTCCTGTTGGCAAATGACTTCAGGGTCATTATGTTACAACGTCCAATAACCTGATTAAATTAAGTTTCCAGTTACAGGTAAAACAAGCAGTGCTTTCACTGATTTCCAAGGAAGTTATTGCCAAGTATGAATCACTTAGTACAACATTCAGAACTCAAACAGAAATCTCAACACCGGTAAAAATGTAGGAAAGTTTCTGCCCATTTTAATCACCAGGACAACTGACCCCAACCAGCGAACTCTTTCTATTCACCATTCAGTGCAAGATATTAGGCAAAATATTTATTATTGAAAAATCAGTAATATATTAATTTTTCTTTCCAATAAACATCACCAGAACATGTGGCTCGAATGGTTTTTCGCAAGATTTGGTAGACCTTAGTTGACTTTATTGTTAATCTACAAAACTATAGATACAGCAACGAACCATAACCTAGATATTGGTATGCGTATAATCGGACCTCATGTTCTTCAAAGCAGTTCAAGTTTGGTAGAATTTATTATCTTGAGTTCGACTTGGACTGGTTGGTAGAGAAGGGACAAAATATGAGTTGCTTCGTTACTTTATGATAAACGAAATTCCATTTGAACGTGACACACAAATTATCGCAGCATTTGTATTCCCATAAACGTTTCCTTGCCGAAAAGTAACACTGGGCCTGGTCCGTGAGAGCTTATCATTGATGCATGTCACGCCGGGGATAGAACCGTGACCGGTCTTTCTTGTGCCAACCGTGTTAACCGCTGCGTCACTTGTCTCAGATTAGATACGACAAATTACTATGTGCAAAAGATTAACCATATATTTGTTAATAATGATCAGATTACTTGATTGTCCTAATAGGAGACACAGTGCCCATCTTGTTAACCCACGATAACGCGACTAGGCTATTCACTTCAAATGACCAGAAACATGTTTTTGCTTGGACATATGTTGTCTGTCCAGGCGCTTGACATTATCGATTATATAACGCAGACAGTAACTCAGAAATAGAAACTTTCTTTTGTCAAACTAAAGACCTGGTTGGATACTCTGAAACAAAATAACACCTACCGTATGGACATTTGTACACGATTATCAAGCGTTCAGTATAACCAAAGTTGATAGCTTTCTCACTATCAACGGTTAGTAATTCCAATGTGATTACATGATCGGGTGATAGTCCGGCAAGCCTACTGGATTTGCGAACAATGCAAAAGAAGCTTTGAAACAATGGTTTCCATCGTTAAATTTGAAAAAAGCCAAAAGTAGCATGCAAGATGTCTTGCACAATGACATTTCGTTTGCATCTTATCGGTAACTTCTCCGAAATTAACATACACTTAATATAGTTGATGAAACATGCATCTTGGCGAAATCAATCCAGTCATATTTGAAACAGACAGTCAGGTGACCAAAGCGGAAGCGGCGAGATGCAACTGATTGATAATTTTGATGCAATAAAATAGCATTGTTGTCATTTGGAGGTTACTGGGTGTCCGAAAAGAAATAGATGGTTAAAGATATGTACATATTGAGTGGGACGGGTCAGATATGGCTGGGAAATCTACAGAAAACAAACAAGAGCTAAAATAATGTACAAAACGGTAACAGTTGCATTCTTACCAACATAGTGAGAGGCTAGTCACCAACTGTTGCTGGGCGCATAGAGTGTGATTCAGTCTATTTATTGCGACGGCTTCCGCAATATTCAGAGCCTGTTTTAATTTGGGTGTAAAGTACATTCCGAAAGCGGCTCTTGTGTCCACTGAGTGGCCGGTCTGTAGAAGGTGTTTTGTAATGGCACTGACGGCACAACCGTCCTCTGAATTCAAAAGCCATTTCGGTATGTGTTCGTTGATACATGTGTCGAGGTGCCTGCTGGTTCAACCAACGTGTCTGCTTCCACAGACACAATCGAAGGTGTATACAACATTGGATTAGGCGAAAAGGGGCTCCACGTTCTTTTTAGGTGTAGTTGGAACACGGGTGGTTTCATCCACGTAGACCAGTACAAAAAAGTAACATTTGCATTATTACCAACAAAGTGAAAGGTTAGTCACCAACTGTTGCTGGGCGCATAAAGTGGGATTTATTGGTTCTGTTGAAAAGACGCGAGGATGGGTCCCTTTGCAGAGGTGTCTACCGCAAGTCCATGTGGACAGGACAATATCTCCACTTTAAGAGCTTCGCAGCAGTTGATTAAAAACATGGCATCGTTAGGATTTTGTTTCACCGAGTTCGACAAATTGTGATGAAGGATAAGCTAGAAAATGAACTGATGTTACTGCACGAGACTCTTATAGAAAATGGTTATCTCAAAAGGTTTATTGAAAGTACTCCACTCCATAAACAACGCGGGTTACACCCATTAATGTTCCTCGCTAGCCTGCCTATCTAAATCTTCCTTTTGAAGGTGATAATGTTTCAGCCCCGATTAAACGCCGTTCAGATGCAGCTCTCAAGCGCACATACAACGCCGCCCGATTGGTCTACGTGGATGAAACCACCCGTGTTCCAACTACACGTAAAAAGAACGTGGAGCCCCTTTTCGCCTAATCCAATGTTGTATACACCTTCGATTGTGTCTGTGGAAGCAGACACGTTGGTTGAACCAGCAGGCACCTCGACACATGTATCAACGAACACATACCGAAATGGCTTTTGAATTCAGAGGACGGTTGTGCCGTCAGTGCCATTACAAAACACCTTCTACAGACCGGCCACTCAGTGGACACAAGAGCCGCTTTCGGAATGTACTTCACACCCAAATTAAAACAGGCTCTGAATATTGCGGAAGCCATCGCAATAAATAGACTGAATCACACTCTATGCGCCCAGCAACAGTTGGTGACTAGCCTCTCACTATGTTGGTAAGAATGCAACTGTTACCGTTTTGTACATTATTTTAGCTCTTGTTTGTTTTCTGTAGATTTCCCAGCCATATCTGACCCGTCCCACTCAATATGTACATATCTTTAACCATCTATTTCTTTTCGGACACCCAGTAACCTCCAAATGACAACAATGCTATTTTATTGCATCAAAATTATCAATCAGTTGCATCTCGCCGCTTCCGCTTTGGTCACCTGACTGACTGTTTCAAATATGACTGGATTGATTTCGCTTAGCTGCTTGCCCCACCAACTACATAAAGCGTATGTTATGGTATTGATATGTTCGCCGAGCTCGGCATTTGGGTTGCAAACGTTTCATCACCAAGCGAGGTGACATCATCAGTGCGTGAGTGTTTCAGCATATAATTTTGAACGTGACGTTTGGTGAAGTTGCATCGATGCCTGCTCTTATATGGCAGAGTGGGTTGCCCTACTGATCGCAGTTGAGCTTTGACCTGATGTCCGATTGGTTGTTCACTGGAGTCCTCGGGCTGGAGTCTGATTGGCTATTGCAATTCGTTTTGTTGGTGGCTCAGCAGTGTTGGACTCTGTTTTTTGTGTAGTAGACTCCGTCTGATGAAATTTCGTGGGTATCCGTTGTGAAGAAATACCCGGTATAGGCAGTTTTCTTCTTCTCCCTGGAGCTCTGAGGTGCTGCAGTGTATTTCAGCCCGTTTGAACAGAGTTCGAATGCAGCTCCTTCTATGGCAGACTGGGTGGTTGCTGTGAAAACTAAGGAGTTGGTCCGTGTGTGTTTCTTTCCTATAAACTGAGGACTCTAAGTGTTCCATCAGGTTTGCGGTTGATCAGTACATCTAGGAACGGTAGTTGGTTGTCGGTTTCCATCCCTATCGTGAATTTAGCATCGTTGGGAATGTTGTTTAGCAGTTTGTGTGTATAATGCGGTCATGCAGATATTAGAGAATATCGCGCTACCAACGATCAGACCGAAACTCTGGGTACGATATGTTGACGCTACATTCGTACTCCTTAAAAGTTCAACGATTGACTACTAAACAACATTTTCAACGATATTAAATTTACAATAGAGATGGAAACCGACAATCAACTACCGTTCCTAGATGTCGGTTGGTAAAAAGGCAACATATTGCTCCAGGTGTTGCTTAGAAGGCCACAACTAATTTCGTTTGTGAGTAGCACAGCGCGCACATTCGAGAACAAAAAGGCAGATCTCAACACCAGGGAGACGAGAGATCAGAATCAACTATTCCAACCGTGTGTATACCCTATGTTGGACGTGTCACAAAGGCGATTGACGGTACACGGCTGCCAATGGTTTCGGTTACACGCTAGCCATGCACATGTGTGTACGCGTTTGTTGTTCTGTTTTTGCATAACCTGTAAGGCATTTTGTGCAATAAACCCCCTCCAAGGCCTAGTGTCCTTTGTGATCACAACACCATAAATTCAGTCTGTTGCATATTCACGACTTTTTTTAGTGTACTTAAGATAAATCGTGATGTTATATTTCCAGCTTTGTTTAAATCGTGTCAAACAAGGAAAATACCCGCGTTTGCACAAACCGAAGCCCAAACGATTTTTGACTATTGGGCGATTCGCGGAACAAACATGATTGTGGGGTCATCGACCGGTTTGTCAGGCTGAGTTTCAGGTGTTGAGGTGGACAGCTGAGACGCTTGGATAATTCGCATTTTTCATTTGGCATCGGTCTAGTGTATTTAATATTTCCAACCGGGTGATGATTCTATTGTCGGACATTTCACCCGGGAAGTACCACTTTCCTGTTCGTTTAACTGCTCATATCTGGCCAGTCTGGAATAACATTGAATTTGCAACCGGTTCAAATGGGCTGACGAATCTGCTCTGTCAAAAGTGAGGTATTTCAAACAAACCAAATTATTGCTCTCCTACAGGTTGTGATGAAATCAGGAATTCTTAGTTGGTCTCAGCCACAATAAAGCTAATAACGAAATCGTATTGTTTTGAATAACTGACCCTTGTGCCTTACTCAATTTGGTTTTTACTCTCTATTAAAATGTGCGTTCAATCCTAAGAGGATCACGTTTGTCCATTCCGTACAAAACATTTTTACCTTCAAGTTCAACAATTTTGGGAACTTTTTCATGCTGTCATTTGCTGCCTAGCCGATCAAGGATGTGATGTTTAGTGATGGTGTAACTGGATTTACCATCTGTCTGGGTGTAATTTGTCTATAACAGATAGTAGAACAATGGTGAACGAAACGGCGGATAACGACATGACGGATAATGACATGACCCTCAAAGGAACAAAGGATAACGACTGTAGACGATGGATAACGAAGTATACGCGATTCGCTCTGAACTGCTCAACCAACCCAAACACCCAAGGCTAGTGCGTGTAAACATGAAGAAGACTAGATTTCAAACAGAGCTTTTTATGTCGGTCACTCCGTGAAAAACATGGTCACAAACTCGTTCACATTTATAAAGTTCGTGACCAATTAGAAAACAATATCAAAACTGAACCAAACACAAGTCTAGACTACGGCGAAACTACAATCAGAAGACGAGCGTGTGGGTGGGATACCAAAAATAGTAACGAAAAGTCGAGAACGCTCGTTAAAGAAGAGTAATCATATGACCATAGCAATGTGAAGGTTGCTAAAAGCAGTAATGTGTTACGCCTTCTATGAGGTAAATAAGACGATATTTTCAGTAGATTATAGAAACCCCCAAAGACTGGCATGAATTTTTTTACTAACTAACAGTTTTTCAAGTTTGATCTGTTTGTTTCCTTGTTACACTGATTTATTGATTGTTACATGCGGTTCTTGTGCAAAGTTTTGACGTATCGTATTGTTTACCACCTAGGCTGCAGCCTTCAGAATCGCTGGATCTATCTGATTGCCTGGTTATTATCTACAGACAGCCTATTGCTTTACTTACCTAATATAATCACATTTGAGATTAACTACATTTCGTTTAACTCATCTGCACCGTACTGTTGCCTATCAGCCCAGGTAAAACCAGTGGAAGCTACAAACTTCACTAGGTGACATCGGGTGCATAATCTAACTGTATCCATCTGTGGATTTTTTCACACTGGAAGTGATGACTACAACAATTCATTCACCATGCAGTTTCTGCCTACAGGATTTTACGAATCTGGTTTAGTTCATCAGCCATGGTACACTGAGGTGATGTTGTATCTCTGAAAATCTCAGTCTACCGAAACAGCACTTTGTCAATTCGGATGCAATCAAGCTGCTCTTGTGAGACATTATTGACCACCTCTGATCGTTTGATAATTTCTGGTCAACATGACCTTAGTGGATACGACCAAGGTCAGGCAGTTGCTCTCCCATGCTGTCATAATCATTGCACGAAACCTATTGATCGGTCGGACAATCAAACAGGTGGAATGATAGCCAAGTAGCCTTATTCAGCAATATATTGCAACCATTAAACTCTAACTTCATTTACGCTGCTTTGCTCAGCCACGACCAAAAGACGATCAGTAAAAACAAGTGCGTCAAAAGGAGTAGTCTGCTTGATCAGTCAGGTATGAAGAAACAGCCAAATTCAACACAACAAAACTTGGAGATAACGTCGCCGTTGGGAACATCAGAACTTCATACGAGACGGATAATTGCAAGCCTCCTCAGGTTAAAATCGTATTTCAACGCCGGGCAAAAAATGACCTAGATCTGTCACAAATATCAGCTTTTCAAAACTGTTGAAGTTCGTCTGCACATCGATACATACAGTCATTGGAGGTTGAAGAAGTAGGGTAGATGCATTAGTGTGATGTTAACAACTGCCGTCATATTGTCTGTGGAGGACAGGGAGCTAAACCTTGTCGAGGCTTGATTAGGTCAGTTTTGAAAACATCGTGTACATCAGCGTTTTTCAGACGTTTAATCCAGTCAACACTGTTACAGTCCGACCGCTAACGGGCTTGCAGAGAAGCTGATCGACCGTCAAACAGACTAGTTTCGCTGATACCGGCGTCGTCTACACGGCCGTGCTCCACTCGATTGTCAGCTTTTATATTCGTGCTAACTTCCTGGCTATTCGTAACGGCGGCCTGCACAGGTACGGTTCCGATCTCCTTGACCGACCCAACCGACCTCATACAGCTACAAGTCCACAAAGCACAAAATCCCTGCGTCTGGGCACTGCAACAAGCATGCCAACTTGAGTAACTTTCTGCTTCAAAGGCTCAATATCCAATCGGCTGTTAACACGACGCTTTCGATATGGACAGACAATTTCTGAATTAGCTTGCCGGTTTCTAGGAAAACGGGTGTCCAGATAGCGCGGGCACACAAAGGCGCCGAAGGTGGTCCGGACTTTTCGCTTAGAGGCCATGAAGCAATCAGAGTAGTGCCAGCCCACCAGCAACTTAACAAGATTGCCCTTTTTTGCACTATATTCTCATCTTTGCATAATGTTTTGCCATATGCCTGATTTGCTGCATTTTTCGAGTCATGCACTGGTTCAGTTAGCAAGTTGTTTTTGGGACAACGATCTCGGCGACTCTCGTTCGCAAGACGCGAGTGGACGAAGACAACTCGAAAGATAATCTTTGCTTATCTGACCCTATGTATTAACCTGAATTAATGTCAATCCACAAAACTGGGGATGCCGAACGATGAACACCACTGCAACTGGCGATTTCTTGGAATGAGGTTAGCGCACTGCCTCATCAAGTTATACATGTAGATCGATGGGTGACTTGAGAGTATTCACACGACGATACTACAGTGGTTCCGGCGAAGTGCGAGTCGCTAACTGGCTCGTTACCAGAATGGGATAAATTTGTATTTTTTAATTACATGGTCAATCATGGGACCTAGTTGGACAGGTGATGGACAAGTGATTATCATGAGTGAACGATTGAATAATAATCATTAGAACTCTTGTGAACTATGTCTACTGGAGTAATCACATCAACAAGAAATGTTTCCGCTCACTCTAGGCTGACAGCTGCTCATCTAATGCACGTCTATATGGATAATGTAGGTCTGTGGAAGGAAATTGCAATTTTGTGAGGATATGCTTGTCACATCTGTGTTAGACAGAGGCTTCAGGACACAATATTCAGTAGTTTACGGGGGGGGAATATTATTAATGAGTAAAAAATTCAAAATTTCTTCTCTGATGTACTAGGCTAAACTCCTAATCACTTAACGTTGGAATGAGTCTACATTGTAATTCTGACAATCAAATTTTGAAAGCCATGGTCCGGACAGGTTGGAAACTCAAGCAAATAAAAAATGGATAGTCCAAAATCTCAATGACTCACGATATCATTATTTTACATTCCTGTCAAGTAAACTGAGCAATACATCAAAGGCATGCATTCGGCAATTACCCATATGGTCATGTTGAGGCATACACAATTCGAGAAAGCTCCCGGTAAAGCGAAGGAGAGCGAACACTGATCAAGAAGCAGGAACTCTAACAGTTCTCAGCGGCTGTGAAGGTCGATACGTTATGGACCATATTAATGTCATTGCTCATCGGATTTCGTACGACTGAAAGAGTGAAATATCTTCAACCCGTTTTCCGATTTTCATTTGTTACACCTGAAACTATTTAGACTCGGAATGACATGACTTTAAACAGTCAAATCCTTTGTCGTAAATTTTTCAACTGTCAATAGTTAAGCTGACCGATTTTGAGCGGCTCCTAGTCTGTGAGCAAATCGGTGATTCTTCCTCACATCAGTCACTCCATTGGAACGATCGGGTCTAATGTTCACCAACATAACTGGTGTTGACTTACTTGTAATCGAGCATCCAGGCTTTTGTCAAATGTAATCGGACAGGTAATGGATAATGCACGGGTGTAGCCACTAGGTGTACTCCAGTTTAACCCTAAATGTCGCAACAAGAGTAGGTGAAGCCACTGAGCGCACGACTCAGTTTCGTTTGTCAGTCAAGAAGCCAGCTGGTTAACGAACTGTGAAATACGCTGTGTGACGTTGCTGTTGGATACCGCTAGTACTATTGCATCAAAAAATTGAATTAAATGCTTCTACCAGAGAAGTTGGGAGGAACAAATTGCGAGTGAACAACTAGTGTTATTCGCGCTGTGGTTGAACCATGAACAGTGTATAAATATTCTATCCTCCGCGCTTTATTTGTTCCAAATATCTATCGGTTGGTTGTGCAAATTGTACCGGTTAGTTGTTCACACATTTGAACTCTTTGTGATGAGTGTTCGTTGACCTTTTTGTAACATTTATTCGAACATAACGCTGGTTTCCAAATATTCGGCCATTGTCAACATTTGATAACTGTAATCTTAGAAGTCGTCCTTGATTAGGACGAGTGCTCCACAGCTAACGTATGGTCTGTTTGCCGCTGATGCACAGGTCAGTGTGTCTGGGTGAGGGTTTACAAAGTCAACTGGGTCGGAGCATTCTGGATAATCTTGTTTACTTCGTTGCGAATTGTTACATTTCGCGTTTTCCTTTAATGCTCTCGTTGAAAAGTGGGCAGACTGAATTTTCCCATCAAACGAACTCTGCCCACAAGCATAAGATTAATAATAAACATTGATATGTTCGCCGAGCTACAAACAAAACCACCATTGTTCCCAACCATCAGATACTAAATACGATATGAAAAAAATACACACATTCTGACTATGCCATAGTTCACAAAGTGTTTGAAAGGCTTGAAATAAAATGAACCAATGTTAAAAGCAGCCAGTCAAATATTTCAACAAAACAAACATTACCAAGCGTGTATTTGACAAAATAAGTCCAGAACTAAATATCTGCTCTGGATATCTGACTGATTATCGTTTTTGTGACCGTCTGCTGTTGCAAGTACGCACTGTGTCAACTGGCAACAGACCATTTAAGAATATCTGTCGTAGTTGTCTGACAGATCATCGCCCGTTGATGGGACACAAGTACTGAATCGTCAGAAGTGGAGGACACACGTTAAAGTAGAATCCTCTTCTATTCGTCTGCCTGGAAGCACTTAAACAACTTTGCCAACAAAACAAATGCTTTTGAACGATAGGAAAATACACTAATGGAAAGGGACGATTTAAATAAAGACGATGTTTGGAGCTTTTCAGCTTTTCAGGCAACGTTTTGCTCCATCAACCGGATACCGAATGTTGCTGATCAAAGCATCTGCTTAAATAAGTATTTGTTTGCTCACACTTGACAAGAAACATGGACTGATACCAAGTAAATAATTCTGCTAGTTTGTGACCAACAGTCTGACTCAGAATAACACGACTTTGAAAATGTAGCCCTCAGCATTTCTTGATAAATGGATTGAGAATAACTTAACCTTATGAGCAAGTTGTAACACTGCGTTTCAACAACTTCGGGGGTGTTGCAATGCAATTTCGATCACAGCACTCTTCAGGAGGGCTATCCTAGGTGGTTGAGGCCTACAGTATTACAACTTGCTGTTAACGTTGTGTTATTCTCAATCTAATTATCACTGAAATGTTAAACACAACAACCAACCTGTTTGACTTCATTCATATCAAATTTAGTGCGGATATCCTTCAGCAGTTCTTGTTTTGTTTGTTGAAAACTTGTTGACCAGTTCCCCTTAAATTCATGTGGTGGAAGCGCATTAGTCCCCGCTGTATTGTAACACATCACATACTATGATGGAGTGCAGACATGAGTGTATCCATTATGCTGAGTAATACATGACATATTTAATATTGTGATCATGCAGTTCGCTTGCATTAAGGCTATTCCGCTAAATCTAGAATGCGTATTGGTGAGAACAAAATAAAAATGAGTCCGAAAGGTGCAATGAATTAAGAAAAGGCGGGTTATGAGGGTGATGTCAGTGATGGAGACGGATTTAGGTTCAAGGCTCGGGTTAATTGAAGCTAGTTCGCATGCGTTTTCCCTCTTAACTCTATTTATGATAAGCGCTATTTTAGTTCAGATCACCAATCTGAGTTCACCACGTTGGACAATGACTGCGGTTTACAAGATGTCATGTTATGGTGTTTTCACTTCGTACCCGTTCATTTGTTTGCTTGGTTGTTTACGCGAACATATTTAAAAAGTACACCCAACAATGAAACAGTACAAATGTAAATTTAACTCGTGCCTTAAAATGCATGTCTCATGTGGCACCCTTATATATCAATCACTTAAGGTGTAACTGAAATTTGTTGAGTAGCATGACACACACTGATGCTTAACGAAAACCTCGTAAAAGTTATCACAGCTATTCTACTTCGAAAGATCTTCAGTTAGTATCTTTCTGGAAGAAGCAGAACATTCACAGTTTGTTCATACAACACCTACCTTGGTCAGCTGAACCGATATTTGAACGTTGCTCCAACTTCTTACAAGCTTACCGTGACCTACTTGAATGATGGCTGGTTATCTAAAGTTCGGCTATTGGACATGATAGAACAATTTTCACTATTAATGGCAACACAGTGGCTCAGTGGTTAAATCAGTTGTTGATGGGTGGTCGGGGATTGGTTTATTTCCAACTTGAAAATCACTCACATTTGACCGCAGCCTTCGTGTTCAGATAGACTTTCCAGACAACCGGTGTCTTTCCAAAAGAATCGCTAGACTCGAGTTTCGCTCTCACTAGAGCTCGTCAGTGGTGCATATTCTTGCCGCGGCCGGCATTTGAACTTCGACCACGCTTTCAAGAGGCACGACCAAATTATCAAATCGGAACGCTCAACCACTCTCGCTTGTGAGCAATGATCAGGTTGCCCGATCGTTTCGAGAGGAGACACAGTTACTACCTGTTAACTCCAGTCGATAACACCGTGATTTCGACTTTCAAGACAGGTCGAAATCACTGGTGTTATTAAAACTACAAGGTATAGTGGTCAGCACGGTTGCCTCGTGGAAGAGTGGTCGAAGTTCAAATCCCGGCCGCGGCGAGGATGTGCCCTACTGATAAGATTTAATGAGAGCGAAAGTCGAGTACAGTACTCTTCGATAGAGGCTGGCTGCAAAGTCTACCTAAAGGGAAGGCTGCAATCAAATATGAGTGATTTTCAACTTGAAAATAAATCGATTGTCTCATTAGAATGTGGCTCACAGTCCATGGCTTGACCTTACCTAGAATCTGCAATACTAACTAGTTTGAACAAGAGCGAAACGTCAAACTAGTGATTTCTCTTGAATGGGGCTGGCTATCAATCCCCTCTAAATGCAAAACTTCCGAAGGAAATGTGGATCATGTGCAGGTGATCACAACCGATACCCAAACTAACTTTTGTTCTCGATAAAACGAAACGGCTTACGGATGTTGAGAAAGCAACTTATTGAACATTGAAAAGGCACAGTCCATTTTCTGTTTTTAAGCCTATACGATTTACAGCCATGAACACGTGATATCGCTCGTATTACCAAACTTCAGAGCGTTTATGCGGAAGAAAGTAAACTTGAATCAGACTATGCATTAAATTGAAACTTTCAGAACACACATGCGATGAAATAAATCAAAGCATCCTCGTTTCACTTAAGCAAGACAAGATTTGTGTGAACTACATTGCGAAGAGGTGATACGGCAACCAAGCCGGAAAGGAAAGCTACGACAAACCGCAATTGACAGTTATTTTCACCGAGTTTCAAAAACCTCCTTGCATGTTACACACTTATAACACCAACGACAGTTGCTAAGTTACTAGCCATCTGCAGATATTTAACCGTAACTCAATTCCAGCGTTAAAGTACCACTGATGTTTCATAATGAGTTCTGTTGTAATCCACTTAGCGTCCGATGAACCCACAATTACGCACAGCTATGGCCTTGAACATACCAATCAAAGCGAATTGGGACATAATAAGCGTAGGTGAGGCAAACATGAAAAACAAGTTTGTACAACAATGCTTATTTCAGCTCATCATGGTACACTTAATTTTCCGCTAATGGACACTACGCGTCTGATTCGGTTGGGTTATTCGATTATCGAGCACTAAGTATTGAAACACCCTAATTTTTGAAATACCTATTGAGTTACGCTGTTATATTCGGAGTGTCACATCACACTCCTAATGACTGAAGTGGCTACAGCTTTGTGTCAAGGTTGTTCAGTACAGCATCTGATCCTGCATCGTTCAGTCCCGTCCAAAATCACAAACTTGTACAGGTAATAATCAGAACTAAAAGCGAGTGAAATAACAGATGAATACAACGGTTTGACAAAATTGGATTTCTCAAACTTATCGTTTGTAGGTAACTTATCTACAGAACAAACAAACAGCCTGCAGAATTCATTGAACTTTCCTAGGTTCCTCAGCAGGTGGATAGACCATACGAAAATTGATCCCGTTGAGTTCAGTTGCGTAAGTTGTTTTATACTTTAGATTAGAATTCGAGTTGGATAATTCACAAAAATGTAATCAGCCCCTATTCGTTTATGATCTCACAGTTCACAGCGGTTAGGTATATAGACAAAAAACTATGTTTCAGCTGGCTGGTATCGTTGCATTAGAGTCGAAAGATGTGACATCACTACTGATCGTGCGGTTCACTCTCACACGGAAAAGTGTACACGATGGCGTTAGATCGAGTAATTACATTCTTACGTGATGTAATCAGCACTGTCCGGCTGAAGGCAGACAGTTAACTCAGTAACAAATGTAATGATTTGACATAAATTGGTGTCTCATTTAGATAGTCTGCGACGATGGAATGAAGTTTTCGTCTAGAACCTCAGTAGATAACGTTGAAGGCACCTACGTAAGTTATGCACGATATCTAGTCGATTGTGCACAGTTCTGTGAGAAGCGAACTGGATTTGTCCTTCGATGAACGACACGAATCAGGTGGGTAACAATTTGGTTCAAAATGATCTGGTATATCTGGATGTTAGGTGTTAAGTTCCGAAGGAAAGAGTGAAATTTTCAAGAAAATATTCAGCGACAAATGTTCAGCATTTTCACCGCTGTTGTCCAGTTGAAATTGTAAGTTTGAGTTACCTGTTACATCCACCCAGTCATACTGTGTTAGAGTGAAGTAATTTGAAGTTGAGAACCCGACTAGTGGATTTTCTTTGGAGATAACAGTAAGCTACGCACTATGAATCTCACCAGTAAGTTCACGTACAAAACTCGCCTGTTTGTAGTAGTATGAAGGTAAGTTCGTTTTGTTTTCTGGCTACTCTACGGCGAAACGTTGTTTAGACAGTGACTACTGACTGGCACTTTAAACAGTGGGGATTTGTTTGACGGCTAAAACACTTTCTTCCGTTGTTTTTCGTTTCACTCTCCCTGACTAGTCACTACAAAAGAAAATATATTGCGCCAGTTTTGAAGATTTACCAAGATGATCGTACTATTCAAGGATAAAAAAACATGAGTTGTTTTTTACACAGACGTCTCGTCTAAGTCTGCGCAGCTACTAGAACGAAAGTAATGCTATTATACTGCAACGAGTATGCATGACAAAAACTGGGGCAATTCGGGCTTGATAAGAAAGGTCACAGTGATCAACAATTGGACGCGACCTTCAAGGTGACCTTGTGAGGACTGGGTTGGGACTGGAAGCTACACCAAACGGTGCAGCAAGACATGTAAAGTCAAGCACATCAATGTGAAAAACCATGTAAGTAATCCGAGGAAAGTCAGATGGGGACGTTAGGAACGTAATATCATGGTATACTAGAAACTTTAAAACACAACAAGGGTGCTAACGGGAGTCGTACAAACAACCATGGAGTTAACGGGTTCAAGAACATCGGCTTTTATATATACAACAGTCTCGATCAGTCTTTCCTGACTTTGGATATCGATAAACTTCTCAAGATATGTTCGAGATCAGCATCTCCTTTACTCTCTCCATCTCTCATGAGCAACTGTCATGAGGTAAAATCTCTCAGGCTACGTGAAACAGTGTTCGCACGAGACATCGTTTGCAATCACTTGATGCAGAGAGAAGAACTCTGAACACTGACAGCATCAAACGACTTTGCCGTTCCCGGAGTGTTGCAGTGAGTAATTCTGCCGTTTGATGGTTGAAATATGTAGAAACCACAGGCTCTCGTTTATTCCATCTTTGTGTTATAAAAACCCAAAATTCTACATCACCGCCATCATTCTGTTTCATTCTATCAAACTCGATTCAAGAACATAGGGATGACGAATGCAATGACTGCACGCAAGGTGGCTAACACCTTAATTTTAACATTCATCGAATGGGATAAAAACAAGTAGAACATAATCGATCATATTTTTGCATTTTTTTCCGGTTTGACAAGACTCTTCAAGCATCGAGATGACAGTTAATCGGTGCAATGTTCTAAGATTTTCCCTGACCAACAAGGTCACTAATGACAAATATTTCTGCGATCCTTCTATCCCAAAATTTTGAATGACTTCTGAACTGTACCATATCATGTCTGCCGCATGGAAGCTGATAAGTCTTCCCCACCTGTGTGATCAGTAGTTCACTCGGTGAAATTGTGAATTTGGGTAATTTTCAAAGAGAGGACTTAGGTACGTTTTCTTTTCTTAAAATGTTTTCATCTGACACCACTTCAACACAATTTAGGCCCCGGTATCGTTTCTCCAAACAGTAACAAATAGTAGTGTACATACTCGATGAATATGAGTGTTTCCAATGTTCTATGATGAAATTACCATACCATTTGCTGAAATCCAGTTCTTGTAGACTGGAACACGGCCGCTTCTTCTGAAAGTCAGTAAAGACGGTTGGAAACTCAGATCTATTAGTATCCCGTAGACTAGCACAGGCCTCATAATTTTACAAAGAAAACTATTCAATCAACGTGGGACAATGTAGTTAGAGCCTTGTTTTTGGACTGGTGACAATTGAGGGGTGGAATAGTTTTCAATAATTTGGCACAGACAGTCAAAACTGAGCAATACCCAGTATGGATAGTGTTCAGTTAAAAGTGTTAACGTCTCACTTAGTAGCTTTTGAGCTGACGATCTGAATAAACGCAAGAAAATGTCCAGTTTGAGATACCCGAAAAGAGAACACGTTCTTCATTTAAACCATGTTCATACAATTTATCATACGCATTGAAATGTTGTTAAAATAGATGCCCCGTAAACCAACCAATTAACCAAGTTTGGCACGTCTCACTGGGTTTTTGTACTCTATTCCGATATCCAGTATTTAGTCCGTTTAACTATGACTTCGATTCCAAAGTCCGGCAGTCTGTTGTCTCGAGACGAAAATGATCACTTTAGACCCAAGATAACCTCTATTCGAGTTGACTGAATAATCTGTTTGATGAATTTTGTGGCTGGAATCAACTGTTCTGAATGCAATACTGACAGCTTACGCAATGCGGTTTTCGCCCATGCTGTGAATTGAAGTGATCAGCAAATGAACATCAGGAAATTGTACGAGTTTATCTGAGAAATGATAATATAACAGCTCTAACCACAAGTCAAAAATCATAAATTTGCAATTTCTTTGTTTCACGTATTTTGCAACAGATGCTCAAACGACCCATAATCTTTTCACGTGGTAGACACGACCAGGCAACCATACGCTTAATTCTCTCATGTGGATTGTGATTGTTTTATTTCTAAAGGCTTATTTTTGTTGTTCATCTCAAGAATCACTTTTCTGTTGCTGTTAATTAAATTACTGCGTCGTTACTCGATTAGTTAGTGCAAATGGAATGCAACTACTTCGTAGGCCGTCAACATAATTTCAATGAAAGTGAACCGGAAACTGGCATCAACGAGTAAAACCGCGCATATCTAATCTACAGCCTATACCAATGTGAAAACTGGCGCCACACGCATGCGGCATCACGTCAGCTGTGAGAAACAAGTTTGTTTTCGTTTAATGTTGCGTATTTTCGTATATTTTGCAACGTCTTTTGCGGTTAGAACAGTAGAGAATCTCAGTGCCTACATGTATACTTTAGTTCTAACTTCTTACTCCAGGAAATTTGCTAAAGGTGAAAATTTTTGCTGACAAGTAGTGCAGCCGATCTGATTATGTAGGGGAGAGATAATTAGGACAAATTAGCTTTTCGAATCAATACCAGAAACAGCATGCAGATTTGCACCAAGCCCACGCGAGCCGAACTACAAAAATGTGCCGGAAGCTGAGAACTGTTACATTTGGAAACAAGTACCCACCAAATCATTTGTTGTTTGTGTGAACTCACCAGAAACCAAGAGTTTTCACCACAGGTTCTTTTTTAAACTATCAGATCTGTTTTACCTATCACCAATACAAGTTCAGTGTCAAATGGTAGACGATAACAGTATGAACTGTGAAAAATCCCCCGTGGACAGTCAGTCAGTCGGAACATTGGCAATCTCGGAAAAAACTTAGTCTGGTAGTTGAGCTGCCCACGACATTCACCTCAATAGCTCGGCCAAACCAAGTTGTGCAAAGCACGTAGTCAGCGAGTCTTAGTTGATTTTTATGAGACCGAAATTTCCAGTTCGTGTAAGCTTTTTTAAACATAATCACATAACCCCAGAGTGCATACGCGTGCCATAGTTATCGTACGTAAAATGATGCTATTTACTAGTTTTACGTTCAGACTTTGAGGGAATTTCACTGAACCTGTTTAAAGCATTCAAGGCGAACCAGCATGTCGCGATCAAATCAATCTCTACAAGACAATTAGCTCTTTAATACGGTAATTGAGTTAACGGTTGACGTATATGTCAGAAATGTTTACTGGCAATGATTTTCTAAAATCCATTCAGTCCTCTGGCCCGATAGTGGACGAGGACGTTTGCGGACAGAGGCGGAAAATGTATTTTTTTAGTAAAAGGGAGTGATCTATGTGTAGCAGTGTCCTAGGGAGAGGAATTTTCGTATGATGCTTTCAGAACAGACACGCTGTAATTCATACCTTCTGACTCTGGAGATCACTACCGAAAGACTTCGTTGTTGGAACATAAAGGCTATATACAGCTCTCTGAGAAGTGAGAAAGAATCACATTAAACGAGAAACCAGAATTACATAACACATCTTACTTAACACTGGCCACCAAACGGAAAGGTTCCGCAGACAACGCGTTCAGAAACAGCATACCGAAAACAATATTAGGTTTGACATGGTCCAGAAAACCACGCAGTAAATGAATGCAAAATATTTAAACTTAAAAAGAGTTAGATCGCGCTTTCACACATTTAGGCAGTGGATCAAGTTCTATTAAGACTTTCCTAAACGGTTTAGCCAAGAGCATTCATCAAGGATTGTGCCAGTCGTTTCAACTACCTTACTAGTTATAAAGTGTTCTGAAGAAAGATATCCCGTTATGGATTAACGTTTGGCTTTTATTTGGTAGACCACTTGCTCAGTCCAGATCAAGTCTAGTTCTTTCACTTGCTCTACTCATGTTCATTTACAAGTAGCAACGACCCATTAAGGATAGATTTCGTAAGGTGGTTGATACGGCGCGCACAAACAGTTTCCATCCGAAGTCCAAGGAATGGGTCAGCTTGTACCCGTAAGCGTATTTTGTCACGAAGGAAAGGCAGTCCACGATTCCCGTACATTTTCTGACTAGTCAACAAGATGATACTCGGTAGAGCACATTTGACAGGCAAAATTCGCTGGGCAACGGTAGGCTTTCTTGTCGGAACCAAGTCTTTGAAGTAGCTGGGAGTTGGAATTTTTGATCTTCCAATCGTAAAGAATAATAAAAAAAACCTTATTTTTGTTAACTGCCAATCGAAAAACGTGAAATTATTTGATACTGTCCTTACCCTGATTGACGTATAACACTGAGCGCTTTATACGTGATGTACCCAGATCGTCATCAGTTCATTCTGGTCTATGGTTATCATGAATTTCGGGTGCAAAAGATTATCCCGTTTGGTAATGTAGTGCTCATTAATTGCGTGCTGGCTCACAGTGCATCCACATTCATTGCCCTTTTCCCAATAAAGGCTGTTTTTATGTGCACTAACTGTCCATATACAGACCCCTGGGCACCAGTTGATATAGTGAATAGGGCAGTACAACCACTGTGAAAAAATAAGCTAGTACTAAGCATCAAAGATTGTGACTCAACTATTATATATGTACATATATATACATATGATAATCTAGGTATTATTAATATAAGGAAAGCGGTGTACTTCTGAACACGGTTGTCTTATACAAACTCGAGCGGGAGTTCAACTCCCAGCTGTAACAAGGACAGGCATTAAGAGAACCAAAACTTGGTCATGATGTTCTTTGTACCAGCTGGCCGGCTAAAATATCTATTTTACCAGAAAAACCTTAACCAAAGAACGTCGAGTTTATTTTATACGTTCAACGTTTGTGTTACTTGAATTTACTTCGTATTGAAAAATCTATAGTTTTATTTTCTGATAAAAAATGCATCTATACAATTAAAACATTACTCATTGCACAACCACTACTACAAGCACATACTGTACAGTACGCAACATTGTTCAGTTGAACCGTATGGAATACAAACATCGATTTCGTAAACCTAGATGGATTTTATACAAACAGGATAATCAAAGTTGGATGTTGGGAAGGTTTGGCGACTTTGTTTCTTCTATTGGCCATCCCTCCCCCCTCCCGCGTTCAACTCAAGCAAGCTCAGGCGGATCTTCATCAGTTTTGTTTGCCCAATCCACCCACGCAGTGCCATCCCAATTGGTAATTGGAAGAAAGCGGGCCGTACAGATTTGTATATATATATATATATATATATCCAATACTAAAAAGGAACTATATTTTGTACTCACCGTTGATCACGTTTGCTTAACGGTATGTTTGTAACTGTTTTTTATTTTGACCACAATTTCATATAGCAACATGTACGCGCAGTTCGTGTTAAATGTGTTTTATTACCGCTGCTCACTCATATAAATGTGATACGCGTTTCAGTGCAGATATTTTAGTTAGAGCTGTCCTAAGTTTCGTAATGGAAGAATTAATTTCAAATCGATACCACTAAACCGCCTTGGAGGATACAACTTTTTGTTTCAACATCTTTGTCAAACTATGTTGAACATGTTTGTTTTAACCGACCACAAAACATTTATAATCCGTCCAGTCATTGTGGTGTTTGATGGTATTGTTCAATAGGTTTAGTGCTAAAGTGGATAAAGTGAACTGCATCCTGTTCTGTTGTTGTGCCATGTACTGCACACTGCCTCTGATTCTCTTCTTCATCTGGGCGCCCTAAAAATCCCTTGTTACATGGCAAGACGCTTTTATTCATAATTTCATGTAAAACAGCTTACGCCGATTCTTCCCGGCAATATATTGCAAACGACTGTCATACGAAATTTTTACGCATATTAAAATAATTTGGCTTTGATTAATTGAGAAAATACTGGAATTTTTATTGGTTTTCACAACAACTGGCCCTAAACTAGTGGTTTCTCTCTACTGTTCGGACAGCCTGGATATTCTACTCTTCTCTCTTTAAGGATTCAGTGGCCAAGCAAGGTAGAAAGTATGTAGTTATAGGAAAGTCTGTTTATATGAAAGCCCACACATCAGGTAAGGCTTCTGTTAACGTAAAAACAAGTTAGTTCGTAAGAAATGACACCATTAATGAAAAACGCTTTTCTAGTAAACATGGTCTACCTTAAAGTCCCATCCAGCCTTGATAGTCTTCTTCGGATGGTGTTGATTCTCTTTCATTTATTGTTGTTTGTCAGTATTTACACGTTTAATAATTCGCTCGCTTAAATAGATACAATTTTTCACCGACCAGCAGGTTAGAGACAGAAACGAACAAGCAAGCATCCTGCTGTCTCCTGTAAGAGCTTATAAACATATTACCTTGCGTCAGTGGGACTATCTTGGAATCTGTTCTGACATAAATTTTGTAATCGCAGTCGTTGATTTGCTGTAATCAGCTAGAGATCCTAAATATTGCTTGATTGAATACATCTCTAAATGTGATGGATGAACTTTATGGTTCAAGTTTATGTTTGTCAGTGGATTATGGGTCCAGAAGAAATTGTCTTATTTTCATGTTCACCCGCAATTCGATGCTGGAGATCTTCCGTCTCTAAACATAAAAAATGGAGTTCATGCCGACAAGTGTCCTGTTTTAAGCAGAATATTTTATTCTCCAACATATCTGCAAACCCTATTAGCCAGACTATAAAAATCACATATGCGTACATATCTGTAAGAGTACTTGTAGGGAGTAAACGGGACAGACTGAGTGCAAACATTTGACGGCAATGATTTCATAATACCGCTTTTGTTTGCCTATCATGATAGTAGACAGCAGCGGAAATGCAAAAACGTCAAACATGACTCCGATTATCAAAATCAGAACAAAGGAAGTGTAGATTTCAGTAACAACTATTTCATGCACAGACCACTCCGGTAAAAGTTTTGTTCAATATTTCAGTTTGAGAACAAAATAAGCAATGAGCTTTTTCATATTCAATTAAAAACTTGATGCTAAACAAATAATGTAAAAAATTAGTAACGTTTCTGCCAACTCTTCCGAAAGGGTGAACATCAACAAAACAGTCCGAGGATCATTTGCTTTGGTTTTTTCGGATGTATATTGATTTAGAAGAGACCCGATCGTGAAACCTCGGATGGATTCGAATCAACGACAGAAACAGCATGCCCATACACGACGAAGGCTGTGCTAGATCATCTACGGGACCGTGTCAACGGCTGGGTGATTTCACATTCAAAACATCTGATGGAGAGCTTAGTGCATTTTGGCATGTTGTTTCTGTCATCGGTTTGGATCAAGTCCGTAACTCGGTACCCCACCATTTGACTTTTTCTTATCTATCAAGTCTATAAACTTAATTTTTGATTTTAAGTGCTCATATTCTTTTGCGAAAAAACGGTTTTTTGATATCCAGTATTTTCAATGTGTCAGCTTAGTTAGATCTAAATCAATCCTCCCTCAATTTCGAATGGGAACTTCCTATAGTACAAATGTTTGATTAAGCTTTTAATGTAACATATGGAACTACTACCATTTGCCAGGTGTCATTTTTGTGAGCAGGACTAGTGCGCTTTGCTCCGCCAGTTTGTACTGTAAACAGCCATTTAGGAAAACAGTACTGAGAGTAAGAACCTGCTCATGTTTTATTATAGCAAATGTGACGTTCAAAGCAAAACAGTCTCGAAAGAGCACAGATCTCGTCAGTTCATGGAACTTATGCCGAGTTTTATTAAATCCAATCACTCGTTTCTGGTTATATTCGGAACAAAGGTTACCCACTTACGTGATAGATTGCGACTCCACTGCCTGACCACCTTTCACAAGTCATATCCGCTTTGCCTGAGAGAAAGTGAACAGAACTTTCCATCGTCTTATCCCACGCCATTGGTTAGATCAACACAATCAACTTGGTTATCAACGCCAGCTACTTTCGGGTCTAAATGTTGGAGATGCCCAGTTCATTTCTGAACTACGGACTGAACAGAAGTACTCTCTGTCATTTTCAAATCGCGTAGATTTTCACTGTCCTTTGAATCGGTGGGCCCAACTGACTTGCTGAACGTGCAGAACCCTTGCAATTGCGATGAGTTCTGTGTTGAACTTCACAACGTTGAAATGAGTGTGCCCGTTTCCTTAGGCCAACCGATAGTATGCTCCATAATGCATATGGGCAGACGTCAATCCGACTCACCACACTGTTACTCACCGTGAACCAACCAATCCCAAATAGTTTGCAGGACTTTAAATTTGGTTGGATAAACATACCTTCAAACTTGAACTAACCCCTTCATTATTCGTTTAATAGTTCATCAATTGAAGCCGTTCCAGTTCCTTTGTTATAGAGCTGCATAATTTAGCAGTTCAGAGTTCAAGGTTTCGAGGTCCGTCTGGTCCCGTTTAGGTGCATCACACGTGAAACAGAACGCTGAATAATTATTTTGTTCTGCTAATCTGTTCGCGTCTCGGTCAATTCTCACATCTCAACTGCTGTAACAATCTCCAAATGTGTCGATTTTAAAAATCGGGCAAGCCACCCAAGAGCACGTTCCACTTGTTGCACCTGTCAGCTTATGAAGAGAGAACATTTGTGGTTAATGATGTATGCAGTTTACTGACGTCCATCTTTGAGGTGATGCGAATTTTAGGACTCCACAGTGAGACTGATACGAATCCAGTTCACAACAGTCAGTTGAATTAAAGAGCGGTACGGTTATCAGCCGATTTGCATTGACTATGAAGCGAGACACTGCTGCTGTACGTGATTACCAATGGCATAGAGGTTTTCCATGAAATGGCGAATTTTCCCTCTACTTCAAGCGTATTATAGTTGTACTGTATACCATTCACGCCTAACTGAAGTATATTCTATGGCACCAAACAAAAAGGAAGTGGCGTTAATGTTTTGCGAACAAGTTTTACTTTACTATATTCCCCTGAGTAATTCGCTGTATAATAAAGCTCAGAAATCTCTTGTTATTCACATCTTCAGGATTAGACCGTAGTTCGTCACCAATTAGTAGGCAGAATATGAATTGTCCAACTAATAAAAATTGCGCTTCTTCGGTCTATTTAGAGAAAGCCGAGGTTTACGGAAGACAGTCCACACAATATGCCATGCTAGTGGAAACCAGTATCCAGACTGAAGAAAGAATGTTTGTACTACTGTTTAATGACATAATCAAGGTGTATAAGTCTGATTAAAGTGTCGAGCATTTGAAACTACTATGACTATGAAAGTCTACACATGCTCCACATGCCCTATTCAACTTGACATTCACAATACCTCTTGTGCACATAAGATTAGTAACCCTTGAATGTGAATTGTTTGCACGTTTTTATTTCATTGACACATCAAGAAGGCATTGTCTCCACAAAGCTTCCAGGTCGTTTTGTGACTGGATACACATCAAATAATTACTTTAGTGATCCACAGTCTGTAGGCGGTTTGAGATGATAGTGCGAAATGTTAGGAACAAGCAAAAAGGCGTTTCCTCCGTCGGTAACGTGCTACCACGGTCACTGGTATGGCTCCAATGGAGAAGACATAAGATATAAAAAATATTTTGGTATCGTACCTCGATTCAAACTGAGTAATATAGATTGTTCGTTCGAGACATTCTATAAATATTTTACGAGTATAATTTCATCCTACGTATGCCTAGTAGTGAAACGCTTCTATACTAGCATACCTCATGAGGTCTGGGCGCACACATTGTGTTTTCTTTCGGGCAATAAAAACAAAGTGTGGAATAGTGATCAACCATCATCATATATGCAAGTCCTTTCCTTATTGTGTTATAAGGGTGGCTTATATTTGCTGGTCAAAATTCGTCAATAGCATAAGATTTAGATTACTGTTGAGTAGTCGGGGATTTGGTTTATTTTCAAATTGACCATCACTCACATTTGATCACAGCCTTCGCAATCAGATGGACATTCCAGCCAGCCTCTTTCGAAAAGAAGCACTAGACTGGAGTTTCGCTCTCATTAGAGTCAAATCCCCGACTACTCACCAGTAGTCTAAAGAATTTCGCTTTGCAGGTTTAATGAGTTCAGTGATCTCGACCTGTCTCGGAAGTCCTAATCGCGGGGTTATCGATTGGAGTTAACAGGACAGTTACTGTGTCTCCTCTCGAGACGATCGGGCAATCTGCTCATTGCTCGCAAGCGAGAGTGGTTGGGTGTTCAGATATGATAATTCGGTTGTGCCTTATTTGAGATCAATGGCGCAGTGGTTAACACGGTTGCCTCATGATTGGAATGTCCGGAGTTCAAATCCCGACCGTAGCAAGGATATGCACTACTGATGAGCTCTAATGAGAGCGAAACTAGAGTTCAGTACTTCTTTTCGAAAGACACCGGCTGGCTGGAAAGTCTATCTGAATTCGAACGCTGCGATCGAATGTGAGTGATGGTCAATTTGAGCATAAGATTTGCTTCCAGATTGGTGATTAACGTTAGTTGTGCACATCGGGTGAGGATTTGTCAAATATTCCAGCGAAATGCACTGTAACTTTTGATCATTCTGACAAACGCATACACTGCCCCAATAGATAATCGGCAGGAGTACAATGTCAGGTCATAGCAAAGACGTGCACTGCTGACGATCTCAGACAAGGCCGGTACTAAAAACTACTGTTACCTATCAGAAAAAATTGTCTTGAGATATGAGTTTATGTGGAAATTATGATTACTTCTGAGCCGTCTCAAAATAATATTTACATGCTGTCGGAACTGTCCGAAAAGGCGGGTACAACATACTCATGTGGTTTTGATGCTCAACCTTACTCACTTGGATTTCCAGTTGTCAACTTTGTGGAACATATGACCTTTCTCAGGCATAGCCCACATTCTACAGCACAATTCTCTAAAATTCAATAACGGAGCTGGTTCACCATCACGCTGGGTGTGTTACATTTGTTGCCAATCACACGGGCTTTCCGGAATAAAATGGGAGGTAGACTGAGCAAACAACGGCGATTTATTTTCAAACAGCTATCTGTTAACAATGCAACGGTATCTACGAATTGAATGAAAATACACGTAATCATGCGTTCAACTAAATGAGCACATCACTGTGACTTGGTCGAAATTTAGCGAAAGTTAACCTGATGGTATCTATCGCGCCGCTTTGAGATTTTTAACCGACCTTCATACCGGAAGTGATATTCTCCGTGGAAATATTGCGAGTTTCCACGAAAATATGGAGAGTACGTTGTGTCCAAACTCCACTTATATTCACCGATACAAAGTACAAGAAATATCAGTAACACTGCGTTTTTTGTTCTGATTTGCTTACAAGGCAAGAAGACTAGTAGGATAATATCGTACGGTGTGCTTTCATCGTTCGTACACGTAAAACCACTGTTCCTATAGGGGCAGCAAACACAAATAGGAATTGGTTGTGAACAGTCTGTTGGGTTTGATATTGACTGACACTTTACCAATATTTATTGAACATTAAGGGATGTAATTCGGTAACTGCAGACCTCTCTATGGCGGATATTTGATGTGCTTCATTCCACTCCTTTTTGAAATGTCCTCTCAATCAAATTTGTTAATATTGCGAAGATAACTTTTGCGAATAGCGTAGTTTTTTCAAATACTTCATCACAGTGACACCAACTCTTTATATCCCAACTTACTGCGAGTACCATAAGGTGATCGCCAACTTTGACGGAATGCAAGCAAGGCATGGTCGAACCATGTTCCGATATCTTATACCAACCTATGACTAGCACGTCACAATGTATCTCAAGCCATGAATTGTTAAAACACTGATTAAAGCAGTTTTAAAATTCAAAATCTGCTTTTTACCGTGTGATGTTTTATCAACGATTTAGGTAAATCAGTCCGAAAGACTTTGAATCGTATTTGCCCAACTGAGTTGCGGCCATGGATTTTGATCCACACCATAGTTTTCATGCCTTCGACCGTAATTTGCTGGACCAATCTGACTCCTACGTAAGTTGCAAGTTCATCTGCAATTGTGACGAATTGCAAAGTGTCAGAGCAAACTAAAATTTACTGGAACAGATAGAAGAACAGGCCCCCAATTACTAGTCGCGAGAGATTACGCAATACTACAGCGTCTTTGCTGGCTAAGCACAACATGGATACGGATCACGTAGTTGGGCATCGTTTTGTTGAGTGAGGAAAACCTTGGACTTTTGGCATTCACCAGTGCTATGGTGAGCAAATCATACTTTGTTCTGACTTCCAAAGTACTATTGTAGTTGAACTGATTATGTACGTACTAATGAAGTTCAGACTTCATTGGTATGTGTTTTAACAAGTTACATGCACCCAACATACAAGAACAAACGAATTGTCAACAACGTGAACCACATAACCTTTTCCCATCTTGGTTGGAGAGTGTTTCTGAATAGAAAGATTGCCTGATTAAAACTGTAGAATTAGAAAAGAGGAATGTCCTCATGGCCAATATTACTAATTCTATCAAAAACATACTTATTGATAATGAAATCAGACTAAGTGGTATATTCGAGACAACGGACGGCTTCCAGAACTTAGACTGTAGGGAACCGATGAACACCCTTTGTATGAACTGCACTAGCCATACGCACACCTGTGGCAATTTTGCGGTAGTTAAAGAACTACTAGCCTAAACTGAATATGACAGTGTTTTATTGCACTGATCTACCCGGTAAACAAAATTTATTTGACGGCTGATTAATGTCAGTCTTTACCAGTACCAGCCATTCAGGATTTGAACTTGATTTTCCTATAACTTATTCTGGTTGACAAGCTTGTTTGTGTGCTCAAAACAGACGAAATCACTCCTGCTCGTGTACGAGACAGTAGCAAACCCATAAACTTAAACGCCGCCACCGTGTATTATGAGACTGTTCATATTGATAAACGAGCTGTTTGGAGTGGCAACGTAGCTCAACAGCAACCATTTTACACTCTGCTCAGTCGCCACTTGTTATAGTATATTTTCTGTCAGCGTACCGAATTTTGTAAAATTGTATTGGGTCAGATGTACAAATCATGCTCACATGTAAGGTGATTGGGGAATGTGTACCAGGCGAAATGACGATAATTAGTGCAGTGCACATGAACGGTGTTGGTCAGGACTCACACAGCAGCAACAAATGAGAGATGAGTAGTAGAGTTTAAATTTACATAAACTGAACATCATTCACAACTGATCAAAGGTGTTGCATTCTCATAGACGCTCCAGTCAGCCCCTCTCTAAAAGAAGCACTAGACTTGAGTTTCGCTATTGTTATGGCTCATCGTTATTGTACATTCTTGTCACGGTCAAGACTAGAACTCTAGCTAAGCCTTCATAAGGCGACCGTGTTTAACAGCGTGGCGTTGACCACACGTTGGGCATGAGTGAATCCTCATAAATGAACTGGAATTGGAACGAAGAAAACGGTAGGCTGATATTGTAGGATTTGCATCGTGGTAACTTCCGCTGCATCTTTACAAGTGCATACTACAGACCATCAAAAAGCTGACAGGATACAAGAGAGAGTCAGTCGTCACTACCGTGGTGGCGAAAACCGTAAAAAATTTGTTTATGAACGCACAACACTGTTCGAACATTCGAATGGTGACAGCTTCAGCACAGCGCAGTGTTCGCTTGTGTGACGTCCAGTAGATAACGCGAAATGCCGTTGTGGGATCACATCGGTGTACGTCATTAGAATATGATGCGCATTGGACAATGCAGTCTCCTTGTTTCTATATGCGACTGTAACGTCGTGTGTTTGCGTGACCTGTTTCTTGACCTACCTTGGGATGTGCTGCGTGACACAGGTCCGCAAGTGGTGCCCAATCCTGCGTACGTAGGATGCGCCGCATCCACATAGATATTCACGGAGAACATTAGGTTTATATGACTCCAGTACCAATTGTTTAACAAGGAGCGTTGGAATCCGGATTATTTTTAGGGTGGTCACCATCATGATTGTGACAATGATTGTGCAATTTGAAAGTTGACTTTCTCAGGTATCCCGTTTGCTTTCTCATACTGACATATAAATGGTCTGTAGTGTGCACTCGTAAAGATGCATCGAAGTTTGTCTGGATATAAACTTTGCAATAACAGCTATCCTCATTATTTAAACGTTTCTGTGATTCGACCGTGAACAACTGAACTAGTTTGACACGTCCGGACACAACAGCCAGTTTTCAGCTGTGGAGCATTTCCAACAGGTCTGCAGTCCATACATCCTTGCTATCAAAGACGATGAAAGATTGGTTTAAACTTGTTTTCTGTTCGATCTGTATTTACAGGATTCCAGTTGATTAAAACACATTATGGTTAGATGCAAAGAACCTTTTTATTTAGGCTTTTCGATTACAGCAGATGGTTTTATTCCAAGCTTGTTAAAAAATGGAATTTCTGCAAGCCATAAATCTGCCATACTACTCATTAATAATACAATTCATATGCTCAGCAGTGGCGTTGGTGGATTCCAGCGTCAACTGTTTAAGAAATCCTGCGGGGGCAGTCGATCCTCTGAATCATTTGGTATATTCCATATGAGAGAGTAGGACGGGTGGGTAAGAGAGTCCAAATGTGAAATTTCCGAGCTCTCGGTGTGGCTTCGTAGCTCAGCTGGTAGAGCGCTTGCCGCGTTGAGGCATGCTCTGTCTGTAGCTGGTTCGAATCCAGCCGAAGCCCTGACTTTTCAAAGTTGGGTCTCATCCAAAATTTCGAAAAAGTTCAAAACGGGTTTATCGATCTTTTCAAACCCGGCAAGTACATACAACACTTAAGGGGCAGTTAAATAGAAATTATACGACTAAATCAATGCACATTCGCAAACAATTCCCTCATATCCTTAAGCGCTGACACGTGATTAAATATCACTCAACCTCCAAATCACCCCCGAACTGATCTGTGACCAAACATGAATATGTGCCCAACGAGCTACTGAGTAATATAGTCGACGGATACGGATTACAGAACACCGCTGGTCTCCACAATAGCATCGTTGTCGAACAAATGGCGGTTGTGTGTTTCGCGTTATGGTCAATACGGTTTTGATTAATGCATTCGGACTAGCATTGTTCCAGCTCAATTGTACAGCTCACAATCAGTAATTAAGCACAATTTGCTGAAAGATTCCTGTGCACGCAAGTTACATCCTCTCAAAAGAAACGTCCTACACTAACCCACATGATACCGGTCATCATCTCGGCTGCTTACACGCTGACAGATGAACGGTATTCGCTTGGCTTGAGGTAACACAGTAAGCTATGTGCTTGCATAATTAGCAACTCAAAAACATGTCCCTCAGTTAGCGTGTAACCCATGAACTTGCACTGGGACAACTTATTTCAAGTGACTTTTTCGTATTCTAAGTAAATTAGAAAATATCTACTCAGTTGTGCAGTTTAGCAGCGTTCCGTTGTAAGCGGGCTTAAAAATGCTGATGTGGAAGCATAAACAACACAAATTCCTCTGTGTGTTTAATCTACATTTTTCTCCCAAATGCAACAGGACAACAAGTTTTTAAGTATATAGTGCATAATCTTAATTTGATCGGTAGAACCTCTGGTACATATCACCCAAATTCGGTTATAGCTTGTAGTTTAGAAAAATCCATTCACCAAACACTGTTGCTTAGCCAGTCTCAGAAAGCCAATAGGTTTCGTTTGAATGAAATTACACATTGGGGCCTCCAGTGATGTTCACTGATTTCACCTGGAGACTGATCAAAAATCTGAATATTACGGTTGAACAATAGAATTACGGAGAGATAACGACGAAAACAAACAGATACACAGACAAGTGTACACCTGAAATCATTAATGAGGTGTAAAGGGAAAACGGTCGAGAGAACTGTAGCGCCTGTTTACGTTCGTGTGTGTACTAGTCAAACAGATTTACGAAAATGTCCGCCTTGTTAACTGCAACAATACAGCTGAGCAGTGGATTTGATGATGGACGAAAAACAGCTAAGATGATTTTCACTTTACACAATAGTAAGCTTAGCCGAATTTCAGAATTATGTGGATTGTCACTTAACTGTTTGCCTTAGAGCTGAAACAAGTTCTTCTGGCGGGTGGCTATGTGTGCGCAAAGTGCCGCGGGTTAGGTTGATGCATTGGAAAACAACATTTTTTTCAGGGTGAGTGTTCAATATCTCGCTTAGCTTGGATGGTATTGCTGGGACCAGGTACGTTCAGCAAGGAGGTACTAAACGTGTTCAACTTCTAAGCACACAAAAGAAAGTTCGACTAGTTATGTCAAAAAACATACTCCACTCTTCATCTTAGACAGGTCCAGGGTGTATGTCTGCGGTATAGCTTTGAAAATTCCGACTGGATAACTATACCGAATTTCGGAGGTTGTAGTCTACGTCAGAACGTCAGGGATCCACCTGAAAGTTGTGCGCTCGGCTGTTTGTCCATAAAATAATGATTTCTTCTTATGTGCTTCGGGAAGCAGTCCGACAAAAATTGTTCACAGCTTTCATAATTTCAAGATGCCGAATTCGGAGTATTTAATCAAACCCTGTAGATAAGTTTCGGTGAAACGGAACTGTTCAACGATTGTCAGTAGGCAACAAAAAGTTGTTTTAACAGCGGTATCTTGAAATCAATCTGATAAAACTGCAGCCTTTAAAACGCCGGAAGTAACCCAGCAACCCAACCACTGGGTTTCCTAACAGTTTTCACTCATTTTTTATGCCACTGTCTTTGACAAGCACACACAACAAATGTGACATCTCAGCAAGCAGACAGTGAGAGTGACCCTATCTTGATAGACTTCGTCGTTTGAGAAGATAAATTTAGTTCACTCAAACCAATGAAGTTCATGCTAACTTCTAAAACACCAGTCTATTTGTTTGACTTTGAGCGTTTCGTGAATTTTATGGCAAGATCGGAACAACCCAAGTCACTGGATTTAATCTTTTGCTATATGATGAGACAGGTGCACAGTCGGTTTTATAATAGACAAACATCTGTACGGTCAAGTACACACTTATTATAAAATCATTTGAGTATTTAAGAACACCGATCTAACAGCAAGTGGTAATTAGACACCCTGAGACATTTGAAGCAATTCTATGACAAATGTAGATAGCTGGGTTTGGTCCGAAGAGGGTAGGTTGAGGGTGCTGTATCAAAAGTTTATGCAGATAGCTGGATTACACATCGGTCGTGTTACTGCATCACATGCACACAGTCATTTATTTTTCATAACAATAGTGCTCACTCTACTGAAATTTATAAATTCCTCACCAAATTAAATCAAATAGTTTTAGAGTCCATGATACAGTATGCATGTATGCAACAAGTGAACAGCAAGTGACTGTAGTGAAAGCCCTACCAAATCAGCACATATCTAACTAATTTTCGTACAGTGTGCTGTGTAACTAACAGTTAACTCATGGCGCATGAATTTGCCCTGGGTTGGATTTATTGTCCAGCATTCAATAAGGCGGAATAACACAAAGCCAACATCTCATGCAAACGTCATGATTTCATTACGCTTCACAGTAAACGCGCAAAGCAATTTAGCCTCTACTTGTTCGAACCCGTCATGTAAGCTTTGTGTGACAATCGGAGCCAATGGAACAAAGTAAATGATGGGCTTTCAACTTGACCTCTTTCCGTAAACTACAAAAACTAGTGGACGCAATTTAGAATGAGTAGTTTACCAGCTTTCTGAAGCTGACCGTGATTATTCGTAAGTTGAAATTTTGTTTTAATGTATTTTGCATGTGGTACGCCTATAAACAAAATGGTCGTCTGTTTATTTCATTTGCACTTACAGCAGTTAAGAGTAAACAGAGTGATCAGGTTTATCCTCCTTCAGAAATGATCGGACAAGTTGAACACCATTCACACGAGGTTGAGACTGAACTTTTTTGTAGTTATTTCATCATTCCCGATGTAAAGTTACTGGTTCCGTGGTTAACAGAGTTCTGCCACACAAACGACAACCGGTGCACCAATTCTTGTGTAGACAAGCAACTGTAAACTGATGAGTTCTAATGTCTGTTGTACTCGAGTGTGGCAGTCCAATTTTAAGCACCAGTCCTAAACTTTCCCGGAGTCAAAAGTTTTGACCAAGTTTTGGTGATGCACAAATTGCAACGATCTACTTCTGCACATTTTAAAGAGTAATTCAGACTAGCACCGCAAAATAATCTTCACAGAAAATTTCCTAAGCCACATCCGTTGACGTGATGCCTCAGTTATATGCATTTTTGCTTCCAGTCATCTGTCGTCTTTCTGGGTTTGGATCTCTGAGATATCCACGTAGTGGACAACTACGAGAACAGCGTATTGGCTTAAATGCTAACATCGCCTTACCCTATAAGACGAGTTACCGTGCAAACTATCAACTTGACCCTTTGGCAACTACATAATTAACTCACTTCATGTGACTATTTTTTGCATATGTCCGGCCGCACCTATTTCCCGTTGTTTACTGTTCAGATTAATTCCACAAACAATTCCTATCTGTAGGTAATTACTAATGAAGCTGAACCAACCGACCAGCTTGAGTTCCTACTGAACGCCTCTGTTCAAGATACAGCCAAGAAATAAAGTTGTCGTTGTTTCGATCTGATTTGATTTCTGTTAACAGACTGTACTTTAATTAATGAGGTGTGAAAGTCAGGAAACCACTTAGAAGTGAGCATGGAACGAACTATTGACTAACTTGAATAGATAGATAGTTAGCTGTCATGAACGCTGACGCTCCAAAAATTGGCCAGTCAGCAGATGAAACAAAAACCTCATGAAACAGTCAATCGGTCGATGGTTTGGACACTACTCAATGTTATCTGAATGTGAAACAGTTCATCCCCTTCGGAAGTTTGAACAAGACCGCTGGAACATGAAAACTGGCAGATGCAAGCATTTCGTATTGACTCGTCAGTACCAAATTTACAATAACATAAAACGGGTTTTTTATAGTGAGCAGTTAGGGAGCAGGGTTGATAGTCAATTGGTGGTTTAGGAAAGGTCATTAAGTCCAGGGAAGGGTCGAATTTACGAGCAACTGTTTCTGAACACACAAGGTCGGCTTCAGTCGATTGATTGCAACCGCCTCAGCAAACCGCAAGAATCTTGGATTCGAGTGACGCAATAGGATTGTGAATGCACAAATCAGGTCGATCACGTGACCAGTGGTCAGGACGTGTCTTGCGACTGCGGACGTTGGTTGCTTGCGTGTTTCAACCACAATGTCGTTCTTCTGTAATACAGAGCTCTGCACCCAATTAGGCAAATGTTCCTTCATCCTGGAGATCAAGCACCTCTCGGTTCTGCCTATATAATTTTCATTGCAGTTACATGTAAATTGGTAGACACAATGTGAGGTGGCACCGATAGGCTGATCTCCTTTGATTGAAGGGACGGGCAGTTTCTGGGTCCGGGCTAATACACAGAGTTCCGCTGCGTTAAATGTTCGTTTAATCGAATTCACTAGTCTTTGAGTTGTTTGATGCATGCAATAATCACCTTTAAATGGCAGTTCTATACAAACCCTCTTTTTTCTTACTGTGGCCACCTGTTCAGAAGGTGGTTTCGGTTTACTGTGCCTTTCTATGAACCTTTTTGGATACCCGTTAGATTGTAGTGTAGATGTGATCAAGTCTAATTCTCTCGCAAGACTATCCTGTGTACAGATTCGCCTTGCTCGTGTGAATAGTGTATTCACTAGTGCGCGTTTGTGATGGACCGGTGTGAAACTACTGAAGTTCAGGTATTGACCGGACCACGTGGATTTCCTATAGACGGCTCGTTTGATAGAGCCATCCTCCCGGCGACTAATGAGTATGTCTAGAAACGGCAGACAGTTGTCAGTCTCAAATTCACACGTTACTCTCAGGTTGGGATGACAACCATTGAAGCGCTGCACTAGGTTATCTATTGCCTGCTTAGACCGACTGAATACTAATGTATCATCGACGTAACGTTTGTAATATGACAGACTCGCTATGTCTGTAGCTAACTCCTGCTCAATCCTTAACATGAAAAAGTCTGCCAGGATGGGCCCTAGTGGACTTCCCATGGCTACCCCGTCTATTTGGCGGTAGCACCGATCAAGAAAACGGAAGCTGATGTTTTCGGTACATAACAATAAGGCTTCCCTCAGAATATCACTAGGCAGAGGCAAAGTAACGTGGCTCATTTCGACGAGCTCACAAATATAATCGATTGTCTCGTGTAGCGGGACATTTGTGAATAGTGACTGAACGTCTATGGAACACATCAACTCATGAGCAAGATTGATGTTGTCCATATCACTGATCAATTCAAAAGAATCCTCAATAGAATGTGCTTGAAACTTTTGTTTCAATGGAGTTAGGATTGCGACTAACCAGCGTGCCAATCTATGATACGGAGAATTTGTCATCGCCAGAATAGGCCTAAGGGGCGTTCCAGACTTGTGTGTTTTTAGAAGGCCGTAAAGCCCATCAATTTGTTTGGGCAGGAAGACTAACTAATCAGCTTTCCTTAACAAATATTTCACTCAAAAAGTATGCAACCTTATGCAGTGGAAAATTACATCATGACTCATGCCGATGGACGCCACTACTGGAAGAACTGATGGATGCCAAATATACATTAGAATGATTAGTTACTGGGGTACCAATGTGAAAGTTCCACCTTTTTAGCAAGACTTCTTAGCCCAGCTGGTGAAACATATGTCCAGTGGACGTGTGCAGTCAAGTTCGCAGGTCAGGATACAACTGAGTTTTCACAAATAGGGAAACCCTCCATACTTAACAATCTACTCATAAGTAGTATACACCACCTCATCAGCGGTTCTACAAACATATTAACAAAGCGTCACCTCAAACAGAGCAGGTTTGTAGACAACTGTTCACGATTAAACTTGTTCTCTGTGAGTTTCCTGCTAACGTAATCTGATAGAAGGGCTAGCCTCGAATTACTTCTGCTCAGTGCCTGCGATACAGGTGATAATTTGACTGAATTTTCCTTCTTTTAACGTTTCAGTTCAGCTTATCATTGTCATGTGTTCGGTCCAAAAATTTGTCTTCTTGGTCTTCCTGTTCTTCACGGCCAGTTCTTGTTGTTCTCCGATCGACGCCTTGTCCTTGTCCAACGTACTGCAGTCTCGTTGTTCGGATGAGTGTGGCCATCGAGGATATCTCTGTTCACAGAAGTTGGGCGCTGCAGATTTATGCTTCCAGTTGACGGTGGAATGTGCTAAAGATTGTGCCCGACCAAGTCCCGTCGAAATATACTAGGCGCGGTTGGATATGCCTGTGTCTCCACGAGTAAAGCAATGCAGTAATGGCTTGTACACTGAAGAATAAACATATTCGAATAACCTAACGACCTCTTTTCCAAACTCATTGACCGGCAAAAGAGATGTTTCATGTAAAAATAGTACCGAATGGTCATTGAATAAACAACTAATTTTAAAATTAAGCACGTCGAGTTCAGGTTAGATAGGTAACAATGCAAATGGTTTAGTGCAAAAGATGGGCATACCGATCTATAACGTAAGAATTCACGAATAAAGTGAACTACGTTTAGTCTAGTATGTTTGCTTTCCAACTTGTGCTAGAAACATGAGTATGGCAAGTTTGTCATTAACCATCACGGTAACTTTCTTCGCTAATATTGTTGCAATTATTCACTGGTAATTCTGTCAAGTTCAGCTCAATAGTTTACTGATCCGCTTAGCGCCGAAGAGTTTGGAAAATCATTCGCGTATCCGAATTCAATTACTGCATCACGTCCAAATAACTTTAATTTACCTTTCGAACGCCAAATTATTTTCTCATTTGATATCGCTTTTGAGATTTGCAGATTCGCGTCATCATTAGGGCACGCATAAACCGACATAGCTGAATTAATTTTCATTTTTAACGAGAATTCAAGATAATTTTCACTTCTCGTTGGCTCACGAAGGTCAGCTGCAATGATAATTAAGAATACTGTAATGCCCTAGTGTCTAGAAGAGTTCACAATCCACTTCTGACGGGGCAAAATTCATGTTTCTGTGTCTCACAGCCTTCAGCAAACTACCCTGGAACAATCAAATTTTGCAACTCAGCATCAAGATGTAACAAGAAAGCTGAAAAGTGTAGATCACACTTGCGTATCATAGATGGCTGCCACATGTGATCCGAGATAAGTGCGCAAACGACCCTTTTCAAACCAACCATTTCTATGTGTCCTTGTATGTGTCCAGTCCTGAGAGCTTCCTAGCCTTGAAAAGCGCACAGAGAGACACGAGGAATCGTGGTCAATTCAACTAAGAGGTAGCTGTCTAAATCGATAACAGTGACTCGGTGTGTAAATTTTATCTTCGTAAAATTCAATACACCTAATCGCAAACTTTCACGGAGTTGGCGGTAATCATTTCCAGATTTGCCTGTCACAGTGACGCGGCGAACCACTCTAAACCGCGGATCCACCGTGAATCCGGGGTAATAAGGACGGTAGGTGCGTGTTTAGAGTCCAAAAGACCGAAGCTGGTTAGTCCGATGCCAGGGCAGTTTGAAAATAATAAAACGTACAACTTAAGAATGGTTAACAGGAAGACTCAAATGTTAAGATCTAAGCCAGAATGGGGAACATTGAACAGGAAGGGCAGAGAGTGTTTCAGCACTCGCGATGCAGACATAGAAGTTAGCAGCTGCGTCACGCGATAATCAGATCTAACTCAACTAACGGATGCCTTAACTTCACATTTTCTATGTTATCCCCATTGACTTGACGGAGAACGTTTACCACGAACAAGTCACTATACTTGTCATGATAAAACCATTGTTTGTACTTTGAAAAATGACGAGCTACGACTTAATACAGCAGCTTTCTTTAACACTTCTCAAGAATCTAAGACGAATTGACCGGGTAGCAAATTGTACGAACGGTTTAAATTGAATAAGACAGGCAAATACTTAGGCTTAACGAAGTCTAGTACAATATTTTATCTCTAAAGTAATTGGACAGTGGGTCATCATGGTTCTGTGCCTTACAATCTTCCGGCACGAAGTGTTGAACAGTACACCGTACAAAGAATTGACGCTTCCCTAATTGCAACCAAAGTTCATTTGGATTGTTTTGGTATTTTCATGTTGAACATCACTCACACCTGATCCCAGCCTTGGCATTCGAATAAACATTTTAGTCAGCCTTTTTCGAAAGGAAGCACTATACCAGAGTTCTGCTCACATTACAGCTGATTAGTAGTGTATATTCTTGCCATGGGCAGGATTCGAACCACAGCCACGCTTTAGTGTTCAGGATTTGACTTGACAAGCATATTACTTTGCAGGAGATCTAAATAAGTAAGCTGTCTGTGTCATTCATCAGTAAGATTCTATCAAACAATTTGAAGCTGAGCACCATTTGAGATCAAATAACTCACCCCCATAGCTCATCGTCATCAGTGTGGATACATCAGATTTTAGAAATAACAACGCCCTAGTGCTATGTTAACTCGCATCACTAGGCTGAAGAGCAGTGTGACAGTACAGTTGATATAAATGACGAGGTGACTCTTTATAGGTTAACACGACTATAAGGATTACCATGTCCACGGTTACAAGAGTCAACAGGCGAAAACAAATAGTCAGTAGTTAGTGTCAGTTAGATTGGAATTTGAGAGACAAGAGTAAACGTCACCCTCATTTGGTTGCACCTTTCATAGTCGAATGTCTACTTTAGTCTGTACTTTTCGCAAAGAATCTGTACACTCAGGTTTCGCTCTTGTCAGGAGTTGCTACTGACGCTTCAAATTGTCGCCACAGGGATAAAACCTTTGGAATGGGATACTATGACTCCTGTGTCACCAATCTCAAAATCGACAAGACCGAAAGGGTGACTTACATTCGCTTGCCAATGGTCTTCATTTTTCCGAACGGCTGAAATGGAAAACGAGCAGCCACCGTGCTATCTGTAATCACTAATTCTGATTGAGTAAAAATGCTGAAAATTGGCACTCTCTGAACAATATCTCCATTTTGAAACACTTGAAATGTTCGACGTGTTTTTTAAAAACCAAAACCAAGTAACACGCGAATTTTCCAAGACAATATTCACCAGTATTCTTCCGATCACGTGTCTGTACAAACTGTGGAACCGGTCTGCCTGTCTAGCTTGGAACTGATAACAACAGGTTATCTTGTACGGAGCTCCAAGTTTTGCCTGTTCTATCGTTGTTTCCCACCTGTTAAATAAAATCTAATGCTTTATACAGTTACTGCAGTACCTAAATATTCACCGCTGCTTGACTGCTGACGAGTAGTATAGTGTGATTGTTAAACCCTGACTACAGTAGCAGATGTTCGAACAAAAGATTTGACCACGTGGGTCGAAGTCATTGGAAAGTGGTCTGAATTCCACAAACCTAGTTGGGACCGTGGCGAGACCGAGTGCGTGTAGATGGTCAATCAATTGTGTTCATGCGAGTCGCAAGTCATGTACAAATTTAATTTAGTAAAATGAAGGAAGATCTCGAACCCAACTAACATTGATGCAGTTATGCTTAATATGCAACGTTGGGCTGATTTTCGCTAACCCGATGGGACAGTGTGAACAATCAGGAAGGCAATCCTGATGAGAGAGGTCAACCATATGTCATATTATTGAACTGTTGGCTCTCGTCTTCATAATGTGTGCGAGGGATAAGTGTACAAACACTTTCAAGATTACGAGACAACAGTCGCCGGATTTCGATTACAGTTTTGTAGGTGCAGGTGGGATATTGATTTCCCGTTAGTCCGGTGAACAATTCAACGCTACAACAGTGTATGAACAAGCTTCCATCTGAAGTCTGGAAAATATAAGAGGGTGATAAAACAGTCACAGCAAGTGTAAAATCATATACCTTTAAAAATGTTCAGCGTGTGTTCGCACTTAGCGGTTGTTTAAGCTTTCAGTTGACTTTAAGAATGCAATGCCTGTTTTGAACCAACTGCACGTTGAGAGATCCAGTTCATTTGCTAACAGCATTGTGTAATAGAATACATATGGAGATTACCATGGCCAGCCTTGAGAGCTGTATTTTAAGACACTGTCGTCAACCGTTCTTCTTAGCATAATGTTTCCGGTTGTCAGTAAAATGATAACCATCCTAGTAGTATCCCGACCTCTGTCCGGAACATCAATCTAACCATCGATCATGCGATATTTCTCCCACCAGATGTAACCCTGAATAGTTTTTTGCCCGAATTCTTCATCAGAAACAATCATTTTTGTTCAATTACTCAGGTAATTGGCCTGCAGCGTGCTCAATGTAACTGTTGAATGTGAACCAGCTAGCGTGTATCAGCGAAACATTTTGGAGACAGCTGTGGGAAATCCCATACATTGATAGGCTCCTTATGTTGTTGACAGTTCCAGAGATCGAGCTAGCCCTCTGTCTTCCGACTAGAAACCGTTTTAAGTAGTTGGGTGACGAAGTGACCTTTTTTGCTCTATTGGGGGCGAATATTACTTGTAATGATTTGTGACTGGCTCACCGGTGAATAATCGAACACAAATTGTTCACTCAATCGCCTTTTGCTTCTGTTGTTTCGAACGAATTATGAGTTTTCAATTTCTCGGTTAATTTTGTCGTTCCCTGCCACCGTGCATTTGGTCTTTTCTAATAATGCGTACTCCAGACCCTTTCTGTATAAACTGTCCTGTAGAAAATTTTCCCCAGTATCTAGATGTATCAGCATAGTTTCGTCAGTCAGCTATCATGTATGGCTTTGTTCTTACCAAAACACTGCGCGTACGAAACATAGTTTAAAAACAAAAGAAACCGCTTGGTTTACGTGTATAATAACAAAATTGCTAGTGTTCTGGTACAAAGAGTATTTTAATAAATGTGCCCGTTGGGATGCACTTATATCGTGTGATGTAACAGTTACTTTCATTCGGTGATAAAAAGTTCCCAAAAAGAATCTTCAAAATAATCACCGTTCATTCTGCACTTTGTTTGCGTTGAATAAATAGGATGCTGAAGAAACGACTGTTTGTACTATTTAAAGGTATGACAAGCAGAAGAAACATTCGTAGCTTAGTAACACGTGATGCGTAAACAAGCATTTATTGGTGTACTGGAAAAATGAATCACATGCTTTCCTCGGATGCCTATGTATATCGAACGAACTACATTAGAAATCCATTAGGCAATGCTAAAGTTTGGTGTATTCCACACTTAAACAGACATGTAGAGTAAACTTCACGTGACCGTGTTTGCCACCAATTCAACTCAATTCTGTAATTCGAATTTTTGAAATAAAGATAGGGAGATTCTTTGATTTCAGGTTCTTAAAACAATGAATAATTGCGCACTTTCTATTCTGCAGTTAACAATAACCTCGTGTACATTTTACTTAAACGAAAAAAGGTAAAACATCAACATTCGTGAACGCATGGTACATCTGCATCGGAATGTACATTTACTTTCATACTAAGGGCTGTGATGACTAAAACTCAAAGGAAATAGTTCTATATAACATTGTAACTAACATTTTCAAATGAATATGTAGTCATACTTCTCCCTTAATTCGCGATTACCAAAAGGGTCTGGATATCTGTACAGTTCCAACTGAATTTGATCCTAAACGAAGTAGTTTTATGGCCGCTAGTTCACTGAGTCCTAGAAAACCGGTCAAACAAGTAGCAGAAGCCTCTAACCAGACGGAATTCAAAAGCTCATTGACACGAGGGAAAAATCAAGCAGCTTAAAACTATAAAAAAATGAGGTGTTGATGTCTAATTTTAATTACATTAGCACAGCGTAGTAAACAGCTGTTTCAGGTTGTGAACAACAAGAATGATATGTCGTGTTTTGCATCCAATGATGACGCGTTACGAAGAGTGACACCAGCTCCTTCTGAGCATTCGCTCACAAACTGTATGATAGGGTTCATAGGAAATTTGCAGAGTAAAGAATTCTGATAATGCTTCTATGCATCGCAGTCCGCGTTGGACGGTTCAAAACTGAAAAGCGATTCGGAAGATTGTCTTGATTTCAGAAGGCCAACAGGGAGAGAGAAACCAGAGAACGATGAGCAAAAGAGAAAATCACTAACTGTTTATGAGGTACTTAATAATCGCATTGCAACCCACACCACACACTGCTTGGCTACTGAGAGGTGACAGATCGACGGTAGTTTCAGTCCACTACATTGATTCTCGTGATCGATCTATCTGGATGATGCAGTTACGATCAACTTTGATAGGTTAATCCGTACTGGGCACATCCGGGCGCTAAAACGGTGTTCTCTGTAGGTCAAACAGCCCAGTTTATGCTGTAACCTCAGTAACTTACATCTGATGGCACATTGAGCAAAGGCACACCACTTTAAATTCAGTCTCATTAAATAGGACCTCGGTATCTGTCACTCAGCTATGTAATACGTTTCAGTCACACTATAACTTTTCAACTTCAGTCACACTGTCCGCCATACACCAAACTGTAGTGTCATTGGCAAACCAGAACTGTCAGCTGTGAAATATTAAGTACCGAACAAATAACGAATAAATTGAAAACACACAAGAATCCGTTTCCAGATCCACGCTGAAATTCAGACGACGGCGCAGACCGAGTGAAATGCCCATATAACTGATCGTCAATCATGCTGCCAATGATCGTTGAGGTAAACGATAAAGATGTCACCAGCTAGTAATTGGTGGGTTCATTAAAATCACCACCGTTAACAAAAAGTAATGCCGCGCACAACTTCACGAAGTGACCTTGATATCTCTGTAGCGCACTAATTTACCACTACAGAAGAGATCAGAGCTAGATATGGGGGTTTATTTTCGCGAATGGTTGGTCACGAATATGCTATAGGACAGTTCTTGATCGACACTGCGGTCGTTAGTCAGATCTAACCGGCACTGACTCTTTTCGACTTTTACACCTGTTGCTGCTCGGATGTGCTCATTATATGATTTCTCATTTCACGCTAACTTGTGTCCCAAACTGATATTTCTGTCGTAAGCAAGCCTACAATGTCAAATTAGGTTGTTGCACCTGGGTCTTCCAGGCTGCCTGATCTGAACGTACCTGGCGATGGATTCAATGACGGCGTGCCCAGTAAACTACCAGTAATAGTCCAGTAATTTACATAAGCATCAGAACAACGCAACTCGTTGAGCCTTTTGATCAAGGATATCCGATCAACTTCGCAAAAGTTCTTAGCGAAGTTTTGAGTTGAACGAAATACCTCTACCTCACCTAGTGATCAAAAATATCTTAACTCCGCTGTCACTGTCACAAAGAAAGGCAGTAATTTGTTGGTCGTTCATCAGGTTTTTTGCTGGTTAGGATATAATCTAGTCCTAAGAGTTTCTGAGGGACCTTCCACCGCATGCACCCTCTGACAACATCGGTTGACTGGGAATTTGCCACCAGCTTATATGAGTCTAGGATGAACCCCAGTGCAAGCGAAAACAATCTCAGTACTTTAAGTCACCCACGGGTAGAATCTGTAAATATGCTGGGGAGCCATTCTGCGTATGGCGGAGAGGTCGCTGGCTAGCAAGGTAAACGGATGGTTGGATAAAATGCGCAGTGCGCCATACGGTTGCAAGCGATCTCGGAAGAACTGGATTATGTACTGCTGATGTTTTGGGTCAGCTGTCAATAAGGAAAAGTGCGCCAGCACCATTAACTCTTTGTCGATCTCCGAGGTACACAACAATATCTGGCAAATTAATTTCGTCATCTTTAACTCCCCTATGCGTTAGGTTTCTGTGGTAGCGATAACGGACGAAATTTGTGCATCGCATATCTAGAACTTGTAACTATGATTCTGCAAGACACACTCTGCGCACGCATTTTGACCGATGTCTTTGGTTACGGTACACGGACTATGATAGTTAACATGCATTAATTGGAACAAACACAAAACAGGAATGAGTCATCGGCATCGAGTAAGGGACACCCGATGCAGACACTATCGATCTTACAGTGAGAAACGTGGAAACAGACGGAAAGTAACAGGTAGCCTAAACGTAAGCTTGAAATAAGAGGAAGAAAAAACAGTGAACAACATACCACTCCCCACACTATCATTGTGAGAACTTTGTAAACTCTTGGAAATGTGTCCTATGAACGTCCGATTTTTATTCAATGGTAAATTTTCCCAAAAAGTGGTGTCACGATGGCAACTCCATTGGAGCAGGTATTCGCTGGTATTTTTATGGCGTATTGCAAAAAACAAGCAACAACAACCATTCGCCCCACAACGCTCTAGAACCTAGATGGTAACATATTCCGTGTCTGTGATTCACAACAATCTACTGACCAACTCTGCCCACCAATCCATAGTCTACACCCCAACATTTCGTTCACCACAGAAGTTCAGGAGAATCACGCACTTTCCTTCTTAGATCTGGAAATGTCTGTGAACAATGATGGATCCATCATAAGGAGAGTGCATAAGCTACCCCCTTAGACGAAGCAGTATATTCATTTCAAAAGCTATGCACCAAGATCACTCAGACATGGTCTTGGTTGGACACTATTTAGTAGGATTCGCAGGATGTGCTCACCCGAGACAATTGATAAGCAGTCCGCTCTCATTCACCAATCACAAGGGCTACCTCACTTGCTTAATCTCAAAATACGCTAGGAAATGGTCGCAACCGTCCATGTCTGAAACAGTGTCCCACAAACACGTGTATATTTTATTGTCAAACTGCAGTGAGGAAGTAACCGCACGCATCCAACGTAGACTGAAATGTGCTCTCAAAGCTATATACAACGCGCCAGAATTAAGACTGGTCAACCAGATGACAGAGCTGCCCTGCACATCGAGGAAAGATCCAAATAACTTACTGGCCACATCCAACATTACTTATGAATTCAGTTGTTTTCGTCGAGTCAAGTACATCGGCCAAACGGTAAGAACGCTTAGGACGTGCCCTGCTTTATTGCTTACCACAAAATGGATAGTGAACAACAAGACCGGCATTGCTCAATCTTCTATCACACGACATTCGGAAGAAACGGGGCATGAAACTTGAACAGAGAGAGATTTTCGTGTTTACTATCACCCAACTACTATACTGAATTCATCTTTTGCTGAGGCCTTTGCGATACACCGTTGTAAAGTCTCATCTTCTGTACAGGAGCAGATGAGAGTTAGCCGGTCTATAGCATGACGTTAAGGGTTTGTAGTCATCAGTTTATGCTAGCCATCAAGTGGTTGTTATTGTTAGTCCAATGTTCTAGTTATGTAAGTTACATACGTTTGCTTATTCCTCGTGTATCAAGCTTACTTTTAGGCTACCTGTTAGCTTTCGTCTATTTCCATGTTTCTCGCTGTAAGATCGATATTGTTTACATCGGGAGGTCCTTCCTCGACCTGTTTAGGATCTGAATTTTTTAACTCGTGCCGCTTCATTCGAACGTGTGGTAGTTTTAGTGCAGCCGATGATTCATTCTTACTTCACACTTCATTGATTCGATGTGAGTCAACTGATCACACTCCGTGTATCGTGAAGGAAGAGATCGGTGGCAATGTCTTCGCAGAGTATATGTTACGTAATTTTACTTGCGTGTTATGAACTCATCCGACAGCAAAAGTGCTTCAAAATTCTGCTTGCTCCCCTACCCAAAATGACTACAAAGAAGTATTGCGTATCATTTGAAATTCGACTACTTTGTTATGATAGGATGCAGAACTATTTTAACACAACTTGTCGGGTGTCACAACAGAGTTTCATTCTTGTAAGCCCACCTCTAGTCACTTGGGTTTCTGAATACGTTCACTTTCGAAAATCTGGTATAATTACGCAACTCTGGTGCTCTTGCCAGCGTCCTCAGTTAGGGTGACGACAGCTTTTAATTTGTATTTGTGGAATCAAAGTGACCGTTAAAGTATCACTCAAAACTTGTTGGTGATTCTGGTTGAACGATAAACTTGGAGTACCTTGCGACCCAGAAAGATGCCATCTGGGTTTTTCAGGCCGGACTACGTGAAGCCTGATATCACACAGAGGGTGGTGACAAACGTTTGACGAAGCCAGTAAAACTTGATCGAACAGTGATTGAAGCAAAAACGATGTCATTTGTAATGTAGTTGTTGTACTAAATGCTAAATGAATAGGACTGAGGAGCCTATTATTGCCTTCACTCAGACGCCAGAAAGCTTAGATTAAATGGCTAATAAACCTCAAAAATTGAGTGTATTGCCAGAATATTTCGTAGTCTTAATAGAGGGAAAATTGTGATTAACATTTCACTTGCGCAGTCTATCTAGATTTATCGATTTAAGATCATTCTAAAGCCGTATCAGTGTTGTAGACGTCTGAAAGAAGTCTGACTGAGTTTTCAGACCAGGAAGCTTTCCGCTTTATTTCGATTTCGTCAGTTAATAAGATTTGAAGTGCTCTAGGAAACTAATCGTAGTCCGGGTCAGCATTCCAACGGAATTCCTGTAAAAGTCCAACGGAAACGCTGACGAGCCCAATTTTTTGAAGTGCTCAAGACGAGGAGCCTTATCGTGCAGTCTGCACGCTGATAGTTCTTGTGACCAGCTGTGTGAGTAGTTGAATATGACGAACTGTTGTGTGATGATCACGTTTGCTCCGGTCGAAGTTTTTTCGTGTGTGTCTGTACACCTGTCAACAGCTCTTGAGGAGGTGTGTACCTTACGAGAAGATGGAGCACGCCCTTCCACTGCACCGCTAAATAACGATGACTGTCTTCCTGTCTAAGCTGCACGAGTCTGTGGTTTTATGTCTTGTAATGGATAATCGGCAGGATGCAGGCATTATTTTTGATAACTTATTCCGGGTTAAATTCGATGGTAGTAGGAGTTTTTGAACCACATGGTAATTCTGAATTGGAGAACATTCGGTTGTTAATGAGACTCCCGTTTTTCATGTTAGTATGAAGTGAGCTAATAGCTGTGTCTTTTTATGACGCAACGGGAAACAAGCATACAGTTCAGACAAATTGCAAAGCATCTGTGGAGTTACCTTATAGTGTGTGGTAAACTGTGGTGGGTTCTGTGCTACATGTCAGCTGAGCCCCTGACTTACACAGCAGACAATCTGCCTGGTGTATTTGAGCAACAGTTCGCCTGCCGTCATTCCTTAAAGTGGAGCTACACTGTTAAGTATTGTACACTTGCATACCTAGTCTTAGGATCCGAGGACGCGGTTGGTTCAAGGGTTACTGAGCAAGACAACGATCGCAGAAAGCCACGGTTGTCAAGGACGCCATTACTGAGTTCCTGTGTGTACCGAGAACTATCTGATGCCACGTTACACTCCGGTTTTATATATTGTATTTTTCCGGCGGCCACTTCATTGTCCAAATCCATGCTCCTCCTCCACTACCGAATATTAGTCGTATGAGTAGTATGGTGTGATTACTCGTTCTCTCTACACTATATAGCAACAATTAGATCATCACTATAAAAAGCAGTTACGAGTGGTTGTGAGATCAGTGGAACCGATCGAATTGTTCACGAGGTGTTGTGGCTTTACTGACCTCGATATTGTAATCACAGGTGCTGAAAAACGAATCCGAAATGTAAACGTGAGAAAGGGAGTTCCGCTTGTGTTCATGATGTTGCCGTCCGAAACAAAAGCGACTACATACCGGGCTAGAAATCAGGCCATATGCTTCCTTTCGAACGAAATTTGGAGGGTTTCCTGTGGGATAGACCACCAACCGAAATACAAATTAGATAAGGAGCCTGTCGAGTGTAACTACAGGCACTTGACCAGTGGCTTATCAGGTTACTGACTCGCTCCCTTGGTTACCTCCGAAGTAACGTTGCCTGTGGCGGTCGAATGGACGTGCGGTGACTGACCGGTTGAGTGTCCATCGATAGAACACGTCAGGGCAAGGCGAAATTCGTAGTTTTGGCTTCGAAGTGGAGCACGGCATTCTCTGAAGTGAGTCTATTGGTTATTTGAATCAGTCGGACGCAGAACTCCCGAGATGTGATCAGAAAACCAATAAAATTGAGAAGGTTTTGTAAGTCATTTCTGTGTGGTATCAAAAACTGTGTTGGGGTTGACCACGTACACTTCTGCGGACATGAGTACGCGGAAAGAACAACAAAAGAGTAACCGGAAGTTATAATTTCAAAACAGTAGAGTATATCCGTAATGTGCAGTCAAAACCAGAAAGCGATCCAAAAATGTATTCAACTGAGTACACGAACGAGTAGCATGTAGAAACGCACGTATTTTCAGGTTATAAAAATGCAAGTCAGCTCCTGATTGGAAGAAAGACACGTGAATAAATGCGTAAAAATTTTGAAGCCATCGGCCGACACAGATTCCATTTAAACAGCAATGAAATCATTAAGGATTACCAAGTTAAAGTTTCACACAAATCTAGTCGGATAAAGTTGGTCACGATCAGTCGGTTCTCGTTGGAGCAGCCAGCCTTTAAGTAGCGCTTGAGGTCAAAATTTGATTTAATTTACATTATCTTTATGTTTGAGAATTTCGTCCACAGAAGGAAAATGTCCTCGACACTGAAAACGAACAGTTTCCATTCTATGAAATTTCGCAGTATTCTTTTTGTGGTTTCACCTAGTTTTCAAGAACAGAGGGTAATTTAGTGTGTAAAATGATACTCAAGCCATCGTTAGAACACTACTACTCGAGATTGGTGATTGATCAATCATCAACACCTATGACAGAGTTTGGTAGTCTCTTATCTGGTTTATCGGTTTGCCTTCAGATTTGGAAATTCTGTTTCAGTTGCTAAAACACAAAAGTTGTTGTATGACACTTACGTGTAAACCTAGCGAACTAACGAACTGAATAGATGATAATGAACTTCAAACGACGAAGAAAATTAGCTTACGGAAACCAACACAAACAATTACTGATTTGTAAAAAAGCATACTGAAAGCCTAATTGACCGGAATGAATGATGCACAACCCATATTCACTAAACCTGAGTAAAACGTCACCGCTATTTGTCTGTTAACCTGGGTAAAAGCATTTAGTCAGCTGTTGAGTGAAAAATGCGGAACTCTGAAAAAACACATAGGCAGTCAGAAATAAAATATCTCACCCTCTGAAGTGACAAAAATGGTAGTGTGCTTTCAAATTCAGTTTTTTTTTGATAGAGTTAACACGGAAACCATTCATTAGCCAAAGAAGGGGATAGTCTTTGAACACAGTTTTCATGATGTGTAGAGAACTGGAAGACGTTAGTCAAGTTCGAACTGTGTGTATACGTGGGTACATCCTTGAGTTCATAGTCAATGGGATCTGAAATATGTGCTTCATTGTTCTCCACTGCTTTGAATTTAACGTGTGTATTCGTCTATTCTGTTCAAAATTCTCACGAATCTTAACACTGTTTAGTGGTGTGAATCACGAAGGTTTATGAAACTCTCCCGCTCAAACAAGTTGGCGACACTGGACACTTCAGAATACCCTAAGAACACTTGAGAAAACGGTCCATCCTCGGCAGTGTCTTCTATGCAACAACGCTAATACGGTTTCTGTGCAATAATTAATAAATGAAACCTCAAGACTTACTCCTTAAAACCTGGGCATCGAATGGACAAAATACTCTTTACACGTAGCTGATTTTCAATTGAAATCAGCCCATAGCACTACCCAAATCTGCCGTCACGGTTGATACCGTTAACACGTTTGGAAGCCAATGTGGTTGACACAAGACAAATGTCACTTGTGTCTAAGGCGGCCTGCCTCATTGACCAACGTGTATAAACAACGATAGGTATGCTTCCCTTGTACATGGCTTGCGTTGCAATGCTTGTGATTTCACGTTCACATGCCGTACATGATATAATACCAGGATACATACCAACATAGTCTATATAATTCCACTGGATCAGATAACAGCCACTACTCTGACCACGAGCAAATCTCCCTAGCTAGTCAACCACATTTCCAACTCGTAACGTGCAGTGTGAAAACAACTGTTTCCCGTCATTATTTATCGAGTGAATAAAATTAGGGGTTTTACAAAACGCACTCAGTAAGCAAAATTAACGGTGAACAATAGAACCTATACACCCAGTGGGGAGGTTGACTGAGCATCACGTTACACAGCCAGGGTCTAATGTTGGGGGAAAGCAGGGGCAGAAACTATCTGTTATCATTAGGGATCTGAGGCACACCGGATAAGTTTACGACTCGAAGGTTACAACTCAAATGCGGTAGCGAACCTCCAAGTTGACTTCTAGTGACTGTAACCGACGCGGAATAGATTAGTAGGATCAATATGTTGGCTGGTGTACGTAATTCGTCACACGACATTCCGTGGTGTCAAATCTGAGAAAACAGATAATTCTCCAAAGAGCAACAACTGACTCGTTTATAAATTTGTGGACCTGATGGATGCGCCAAATTCCACCGAATTAATCGTGTAATAATGGACCGTTTGATATTTGAAACACTTTTTTCCGTCAGAAAATTGAATAAAGAAGACACTGGGCTGATATTGGACGATTTATGTCCGGACAAGTTTCGTCGTATCTTTACGACTGCACACTACAGACCATTGTATATCAGTATGAGAAAGCGAACAAGATACCAGAAAAAGCCAATTGTCAGGGTGCACAATCACTGTCACTACCAAGGTGGCGACAACCCTACAAACAGTTGTTCCTGAACACACAACACGGGTTTGAACTTTCGGATTGCAATCGCTTCGGCGTAGCGCAGTGTTCGCCTGTGTGACGTTGAGTAGATAACGCGAAATGCCGTTGTGAGATCATATTGGTGTTTATTCATTAGAATATGGCACGCAATAGACGACGCAGGCTCCCTGTTTCTATGCGCGGCTGTGTAGTCATGTTTGTGTGATCTGTTTCTCGACCCAATTCGGGATGTGCTCCGTGACCCTGGTTCGCAACTGGCGCTCAGTCTTGCCTATGTAGGATGCTCCGCATCTACATCGACATCCATAAATAAGGTTGCATTTGGATGACTCAGGTACCGGATGTTTCAGACAGGGTGTCGAAATCTGGAATGTTCTGAACAGAATCACTGGAACCACTGCATTGTGTGTTCTCGCGACAGAACTAACCAAACGATGGTGAATAAGCTGGCATACATCAACACTCTTCAATGGAAGACGGAGAAATACTGGCTTTTTGGACATTGTGTCGGGTCGAATTCCTATGACAATGAGCTGTTTGAATCTTGCCATAAACGTTTTACGATAGCCGTTTAGTTGTAGGGTGGTCTCTAACAGAACCATCTCTTCTTGAACAGTATCTTCAGTGCAGATACGTCCGGCCCGACCAAATTAAGTGCGCACCAAACTTTGTTTGTAGGATCGAAGAACAAAGCTTTCAAAATGCAGGTGCTGACCGATCCAAGTGCTCCTGCGATGAACGCTTCGTTGAATCAAGCCATCTGCATTTCTCCTGATGCATATATCCAGAAATAGTAGGCAGTTTCAATGCTCGACCTCCATACTGAAATATATGTTTGGGCGCAAAGAATTCACCTGATCAATTAAGCTCTGTGCTTGCAGCTGATTGTGTGCGATGAGAAGAATATATACGCTGAAACACTTAGGCACTGATGATGTCACCTCGCCTGGTGATGAAACGTTTGCAACCTAAATACCAAGCTCGGCGAACATATCAATACCAGAACCATCAACCCGAGCTACAAACAACAGCACCACCGCTGTTCCCAACCATCAGAAGAATATCATCGACGTACCGCTTGTATAATTCTATCGAAGATAACTTTCCTGTCACTTGTTGCTCAAGTTTTGATACGAAAATACCTGACATAATAGGGCCGAGCAGGCCACCCATAGCTTCCTCATCAATCTGTCTGTAGGCCGAATCTTGGAAAACAAAGATGACGCTTTTGGTACAGAGCAGCAGTAGTTGCTCCAATTTGCTTTTGGGTATTCCAACTTCTAGATGATGCACCGTCATCTAAGAAAGCAGGAATTTGATACATTCATCTACAGGAACGTTCGCAAACAGCGACTCCACATCAAATGAGCATAAATATTTACCCAAAATATTCATCATCCCAAGTAAGCCAGCAAGTTCGAAACTATCTTCCAGATAGAACTGAGCGATTCGGTCTCGAATGGGTTTCCGAAGTTTCACGAGCCATTTAGCTACTTTGTGTTGTTGCGAGTTAGACGTAGACAAAGTTGGCATGAGTGAAAATCCAGTTTTGTGAAGTTTTTGGAGACCGTATAGCTGTGGAACCTGGGTTCCAATTGAATTTGGAGGTGTAAATGTTGTTTCTTTGATGAAGCTACCTTCAAGTAATGATTGCAGTTTTCCACTGATACTCTGCTCGACGTCTACCGGGTTGTCTGGACTTTCTTCCTTTTTGAATCTCAAGGAATCATTCAGAATAGGTTGCATCTTATTGCTGTAGTCAACCGTGTCCATCAAAACCGTTCCCGATCTATTATCTGGTTGCAGTATGATTAATTTGTCGTTACATCTGAGCGATCTGAGGGCGCTGATATGTTTGTTTGTGAGGGGACACTTTTGCCGACTAGACATAGTTCGAAATTGGTGTTCCAAATCAACAAGCTTCGCTTTCAGCCACCACTTACTCTCGTCTGATGTAGGTCGCTGGTTAGAGAACCGTTCATAGCACTGTCCAGAATGAGCTTGGGTTTCAATAAGGTTAATCTTTCCGGGTAGAAAACAAGATTTTGATCCACAACATAAGGCTTCTAACTGGATCTCAGTCAGGTGAAAGGAAGACAAATTCATCACGTACTTCGATGGGTTTTTAAGGAATTTCTACTTGATTCCGTTTTGCTTCATTGACTTCTCCAAACGATCGCCCATTGAAATTTCAGTTTTCTTGATAGTCATGACGCCCTGACAAGTGGCTTCCTCTGGTATCTTGTTTGCTTTCTCATACTGACATATAAACGGTCTATAGTATGAACTCGTAAAGATGCAGCGAAATTTGCCCGGACATAAATCGTTTTTTGAGTGTTTGCACTTGCCTCCATACGGGAAAACTCTCGGATACAAACACGCTATCACAGTTCCATAGACATTGCAAAAGGACCTATGTAAAGAGAAGCACTAGATTCAAATTGCCAGAGCTCTTGAGTAATGTAAATGCTTGTTACGTTCAAATTAGTCGTCCGGCCATGATTTCAGGAGATAACTTTGTTGACGACTACACCAGCGGCTTTCAGTTAGACACGATCGAACTGCCATATGCAAACGCCCATAATTGCTCGATCCATTGGAGAGCAGAAACCATAACTGTCCCACTGTTTCCTGTTAATGTTGACCTTACTGCTAGAGTTCATTACATCAGACACTCAGCATTTCTTGGGCAGATGAACCAGATGTCAAAATGGGATTGATTTAAGACAAGGATATTGACACGCTCTGATAAAAATCAGTAGGATCTCGGAAACCAAAATAATAAAGAACAGTGGATCGTGATACACAGTGAGGAAAACGACTGGCAATCACAGAGGTACTTAATGGTGGAAGATGAATGATTGCAACGTTGGACGGTTCGAACGTCATTCAGTTGTGATCAAAAATTTTATTCGGATGGAATTTTGAGCTAAATTTTTCGGAGGGGAACGCTGATAGTCCCGCTTTTCACAATCGTTAGATTCCAGAAGGAAAGCAAAAGTCA
>QNGE01003542.1:64639-81612 GCA_008508345.1 Paragonimus westermani
ATGATGATGATGATGATGATGATGATGTTGATGATGATGTTGATGACGATGATGATGATGATGATGATGATTCGGAAAGTTTAATTGTTTCATTTGAAACCGATGGCTCCCAATAATTTGGTTGGCTGTTGGCGATACCAAGAGATGATATAAATACAATCTGCCGCTGATTATATTCGCCGGGTGAACCTATGGTAGATAAAAGTTTATGAATGAGTCTTTTTAAGCAAAACGTTTCTCAATGCAGTGCAACCAGGTTACAGATTCCATGGCCACTTTATGGGAGCTGAGTGTCCGAGCACTGAGAGTTGCCAAATAATTATCGGTAGCTTTGGAACATTCGAGAGACGCATTGATATTTATCCAGGTTAACCATTAGTTGCGTTCTAGCACTTTACCATAATTCATTGTAGTGCTTGGTTGTTATTGGTTGAACAGAAAAGTGAGATGTTGACAGTAGCTAAAAGCAGACTAAATGAATGACGCCGTTTCCAGGTCCACGGTCACCAAAACATTGTATTCAATGCGATAGTGAATAACAAATGTTAGAGTTGACAAGCAGCAGAAAACAAATCCAAATCCGGACCGATGGTGGTAATTAACTCTTAACGGATCGATAACATATGAGGTGCGGTGCGTGAAAAAGTTAGGAAGCTAATCAAAAATTGTTATACTTTATTCCATTCTTAAATCAGAAAGTACGATTTGTGCAGAAATAACTAGAAGTGGGAAACAAAGTGTATTGTTGAGTGAAGGTGAGTGAACTGACAGCAATGAGAACAAGCGAGTGTATTTGTTGGACTTAAAGTCAAGAATGAATCCAGAACACTGTGAACATTTGATTTTTCGAAACGAAAACCACAATTTGGAAAGATAGATTGTACTGATTCAAGCAGTCTTTTTGTAAATAAAGCTCCCACGGTGCATCCGAACAGTAAACCACACCAAACTATGCTCTAAGCCTATGTCTGCTCTCGAAATATACTGAATAAATTCTCGTCTCCCTGATAGCTCTTGATGTGTCATGCGAAATAAGAGGCATCAATAATGTATTTATAATAGTATGAGAGTTTTTCAATTGTCGAATTTGACTATCTCCTACTCCTTCATATATCCGTATGTTTCAGTCATTCTCTGTTTCATTGAAAGTATTGATGGTTGCGTTCCGCAACACCCGTTTCCTGTCTTATGTATTACTCAACTGTTGAGTATTGCTAGTCCAACACGTGGTGAAAAATAGCACACTCAACATCAAACTACCTCTTGAGCTGCTGGACAACATAGTTTAATCAATAGCGTGAATACTAGCAGCAATATGTTATCTAATAATTATATCGCACTCAGTATTTTTTATCACAGCGTCTAATTTATTGATGCTTAGGTAATGGGGAACATTGAGGAAAAACTGGTTCCGTTTTTTTACAAGGTTACATAAACAGTAAACTGTCCGAGTTAAAACTGGACAGAAATATTGTGAACAGTACAAATGGGGCATTTTTCGGGCATTTTTCACCGCGTTAATTCAATGAATTTGTAGATAACTTCATTCTACTCTAGCATTGAGATACGCATTTGACGAGCATTCATAAACCAGTATACAGAAGTGCACTGCTCCAACAAAACACAAAAGAAAGTGAGAGGTAAGAAAAACGAAGCAGTTCTCCATTAGTGATCTAAAAAATGAATTGAAATGTTCATCGGCGTAAAAAGCGTAACATGTGACTTTCCGTAGGATAACTGCAGCACAGTTCAAAAATCATAATTCCTGTGCACCGTGGTATAGCTTTCAAACTTGGAGCAGATTTAAAGGATACATGTAAACTTTCTCATGAGCTTCAACACGGTCTGCAACAGACATAGAAACAGGCGCATCGTGACTTGTGGTATTTGTCAACAAAATGGCACATTAAATGACACTCCATATCCTAGTACAACCGGCATTCACTGATCAGAACAAACCCGAAAGCGACATCCACTAGTTTTAATTTCAAGCGATTGTGGTTTTCTTCAGACGTTGGCAAAGATTGCTGAAGTTATCCATTAAGATTTTCATACCTGGTATGTAACCTGAGTTCCTGAAATTTCTATTATGTAATGGCAAAACACAAACCTGACATCAGAATTATAAGTAAAAGCGTCACAACCTAGGGACGTCGGCATACTTCCAGAGTTTGGGAGAAGTGAGACAAAATCAAAACTGGATGGTGCTGAGTCCGGACAAAGGCTCGGTGGTTGTGCAGAAGGCTACGGTCAATCAGTGTCCAAAACACAAACAGACTTGTATGTCAGCGCGGGGACCAATCAGCACGGCACGGTGCTCCAGCATCGGATTTTGTTATAACGAGCACCGGAGTAAAACAAGTTGTTTAAGTGCGTCACGCGTTAAAGCAAACGAGCTACAAGCGGAGTCGAGCCGACCAATGAGAAAGCGAAAGCGTCAACACCAATTGCAATTCTTCATTTTACCGATGCGTCTAGTCTACAAAATAACCAACAGAAACTGAGATTGACTTTTGCTTTCGTTTCGGAAGGTAGCAATTCACAACACTGAGTACATGGATAAAATGGCTGAAATTCCTAGTGACACTTAGACGTCTCTGCTGGGTGATAAATCTGAGTGCCCATTGAAGTCATGAGAACGACAAAGTAGCGAACAAGACTTGTTTCCTGTGTTTCATCAGCAGCAGCAGCAGCAGCAAACTGGAGACTAATCAGTTGAGTGTGATCAATGATCAATTCACATGTTACAAACGCTATGTTGATGATATTTTAGGCATCATCAACGAGAATGCTAACATGAACAGAGTTATGACAGCTTTTCATCCAGCCTATATCACTAGTAAATTCACCATGAAGCCAGAAAACAACGGTCAAATAATTTTTTTGTATATTAGCATAGTAAGGAGAGAATATGATTCATCCTGAAAAATGTGTACAGAAAGCACAGTTGTAGTGAATTTGAAACACTGAATTTCCTTTAACCACTTCATCAGGGCAGAAAGAATACATATATTGCGATGTGTTAACATTTCACTTACTTTCATCAGTCGCAAACGTAAAACATACTAGCTATATACATCACATAGATAAGGACAAACAGGAACTAGACACACATACAGGCACAAACATTATTACGTAATCACTTATAGTAGTCAGTATATCCACTTTGATAGTTTCGTTTCGTTAAATCAAAACCAAAACCTCATACGATGCCCGACACTTTACAAGCTGAGCTAGAATTTCTACAAGAAGTGTACATACAGAATGGCTACCCAATGCATTTCATTCAGAAGGCGTTGCAGGTGGTAGAGTTGAAACTTAAGGCACCCTCTGTGAATAGGAAACTTGTGTTTATTAGTCTTCCTTTCAAGGGAGATCCTATGGCCGAAATTATCTCCATAAAGCTAACAAAGTCAGTCGAAACAACCTACCTTGCCGCCCAATTGTGTATGAGTTTCCGTTCAACACCCGCTACCATGTCACAAATCGAAGACAAACCTCCATGGTCTACAACTAGTTATTGTGTGTACTCATCTGCTTGCTCGTGTCGAACATCATATATTGGTCGTACTACAAGGCGGTTGTCGGTCAGAGTGCGTGAACACCATCCTGCGTGGTTGAACAGTGGTGTGATTAAAACGGTCTCAAGCGCGATTGTTCCTCACTTGACCGACTCCAATCATTCTGTCAGTAGGAAAGATGCTTTTCGGATTGTCTACCGAGTGCCAAGGCATCGATCAGAAATGGTGAGATTCCGAATGTTGACCGTTGCCAAAGCCATTAGCATCCGATTGCGCAACGCTGACCTCTGTACTCAGAAGACGTTCGTGTGGACACTTAACCTTCCGTGGCCCACAATCAATCAAGCCCACGATTTGGAACAGTGACTGCGTAAGTGAAAACAAACAGGCCGTCCATAACCTATATCGACCGTTTTTCTAACTCGACCTAGTTACTGTTTTCATACTTATTGCGTTGTAATTAGCTTGATGATCAAACACAGAAAAGTCTTATTCGCTACTCTGTCGTGCTGATGATAATCCTGGCAACGTCTAGAAATTGGGAAAGGAAATCTGCCACAAGCTGAAAGATAAGTGATTAAATGACGTAATCCCAATCGAACAGTGCAAGCTGAGGAAGAAAATAGGCTACCGCAAATCACATATGTAAGGACTGCCCAAAACCCACAAACTCAATGTCCCAATTCCACCCATTATGTCCATGTGTAACGCACCGCAGTATAACCTGACCGGCTGGCCAGCCGATTTAGTTGAACCGACCAGCAAACGATCCGGTAATTACAGGCTGAAGGACAGTGTCGCACTTAGGAATTGTTTAAACGGTTTGAAAGTCCGAGATAAATTAATAAGTTCATTCGATTCGACGTCCCTGTTTACCGACATTCCGCTTCATTAAATAGTGGATAGGACTCCCGATTTGGTTCCAAACATCAGTGCCCCTTTTTCCCTCCCGGTAATTGAACTTAAATCATTATCTTTGTGTACACATAATGTAGGGTTCAATTCCCAGACGTACAGTTTTCGACAAGTGGACAGGGTTACAAGGGGCAGTCCGCTGCGTCTAGTTCTAGTGAATTTCTCCATGACCAAAGTAGAATCCTGTGAAAACCTGTGTTGTACAGACGTTACTTAGACGATATCCCCGCTGATTTTGAGAGATCGCGTGATTCAAATGTTATTTTTCCAGGTGAACCAAGCTCATGTGAACTGAAAGCCAGAAGAAAGAACGAAGTGAATGACTATCTTCCGTACCCGAACATCCTAGTAGTCCGAAGATCAAGTGTCCACCTATTCATTTTTTGAGCTATTGAATATTTTTACATGTAAACAAAAAAACGGCCAAATGTTTGTTTTTAATTCCATGCCTTTGCAGTTATCTGATGCGATACCAGGTCCGCGACCCGAAATGGCGTTGTTCGGGACCAGGTTTATCTGTATGCTAACCCAAGAACACAAGAAGAGGACACCAAAGGCAGAGACAAGCAAATTTGCAGTATCCATGACATCGTCCATTGTGAAATTATCAGTCGTCGACCGGATACGTTGACACAGTGAACTGAACCATTCCGCCTGACATGCGGGTAATTCACTGTGTTTTCTCTCTTCCAAATGATGTGAACATCGTACGCGGACAGAAAAATCCCAGCTACCTATCACACACCACTGGACGAACCTATTCCCTTTATTCTCAATGGCTGGGCAGCCCAACACCATAGAGAAGAAATTAAACGAAAACTAAATAACATAACTAAAAGAATCCTATCAGTGAAGCAGCTATTCTTGACTGTCCCACCCCTCACGTAATTTGACGTTTCCTATCCCGTGTCATTATTCACTGTGTGTATCACCCTGTGATTGTGATCAATAAAAAGATTTTCTTTGTTTCCTATTTCTCTGGAATAATGAAAGCCTGCGTAATACTTGCTAGCCTTCTGGGAGAGAAATATGTGGCGACTATAATAAATAATAGTCACATTCAGTTGTACAAAATGACGTATGTTACCTCACTTAAAAGGTTACAGCTGGCCCAGTGTGTGCACATGACCTCCCGGACAACATTCCATCCTTCTGCGATGTTGTCCATATGGTCTACTCACATCTTCAGTCTCCGCCACCCATGAACAACCGCTGAATACAGCGTACGATGATCTCTGGCCCCAACAGATATGGAAGATGTTCCAAGTATACTGAATGACTGAACCCGATGACTGGACCGATTTGGTCACCGGACTCCGACAACAAGAAGCATGCATCACAACATCCCTGTCGGCCCTGAACTCCCTGGCTGGACAGATCTAATACGTCAAGTTCACCTTCATCGGTGACTTATCGAACTACTGCGCTACTTCTGTTACAAACTCTTGCTGGGTGCACTGGGCATCTTTGATGAATGGACTCTATCCGAAGGGCACATGAACAGAACCACTAGGGGTAACCGGTCCCCAATGAACTGCAAACTCTGTGCTTCGTCTCGTTGTCTTGTGGGTTAGGTTCTTTTTAAAACAAAGGCTCTGGCTGGGGCCCCCGAAGCAGCTTCTCTCTTCGGCCTGAGCAACCGAAAACTACACTTCTCTAACAATCATGAAATTGAACTTATATTACTTATGGATTCTGTCAGGTCTTCCTGTCACGACATTCTTCGCCGAGGTGCCAGCGGCCGTCTTTGCATCCAAGTCACATTTTACAGCATTGAACCGATTTGTCTCATCACCCTTTTCTTTGAAAATAACTCTACCTGGTGGCTCCCCAATCCCGTTTTCGTCCATAGAGCAGAGACCTACTTGATCTACCACTCACGACGGAAGTCATAGGTAGAATTATAGTGCGTCAAACATTAAGTTACCTGTGTCGGAAGAACACAAGCCCCTGTTAGCCCCCCGAACACCATTTAAGCTTGCCACTTCTAATGTTCCAACGCATACGAATAGGTTAGCAGGCTGTTCCCTTGCGTATTTTGGGGACCCTCGCCATCGATTTCTGTCGTCTTGCTAAAACATGAGTTCAGGATTCTAGCTCAGTGCTACATCTCCAAACTCCACCAGCTGCTGCAACATGGACGTACAACGTTCGTTTGTCTGGAGATCCTACGGTTAAGGTCGAATCGGTGGTGGAATCACTCTAGGCTCATGTACGGAGAAGACATTGCCTGACTGGATTCCCGGCAACAGACCACTTTGTGTTGTCAGATTCGAAGTTAGCGTTAGAGTATCGAGAGGCATTCATTATTAACGTTGTCTGTTGTTGTAGAAATTGTCTCCACAGACGGTAGTCCAGACACAGTCAAAGACGATATCTATCACCACCCCACGCGACGCAGGGCTACTATTGTACCAGGTGGAGACGTGAACGCTCAAGTAGGCAGGCTATGTGCCGATCATCACGACCTAGATGGCTCACACTCTTACGGTACTAGTCGAACAGACAACAGTGAACGTTTGTTGCAACAGTTCTGTGCAAATAACGGTCCGTCTCTAACAAGTACCAATCTTCAACGTTCTTGGCCTCAATTCACCGCTTGGTGACCTCCATCGCTGAGTCAAGCGTGGACAAAGATTGATCACATGGCTGTCGGTGGCGCGGATGTCTTCAAAATTACAAATCAATCTGGAGCACCTATGCAGATTCCGATCGCGCATTGTTGTGGCAATTTCGGTTTGTGCTTTCGTGGGAGACCACTTTGTCGTCAGTCACAAAATACCGTGCGTGAACCAGAGGGGAGGCAAATGCTTCACGCTTACCAGTGTGTGCTTGTCTCTAGTCTAGGTCCCCACTCACCAGACGACACTGAAGTACACTGGACACATACGGCACGCAACGCACAAGTGCTGTAATGGCTCGCGTGGCACTACTACTCGTTCAACGACCAACCGTTTGGGCTGTATGCAATCACTGGAAATTCCAGACGCTCGCCGGAATACTCCATCCAGTAGAAAGTAAAATTCGGCCCGCAACTCTGCTCGTCTAGAGCTCCGTAAGCAACCTTAAGAGGACCGCGGGGCCTAGTGGACACAGCAATTTGTTGAAATGGAATAGGTCGATGCTACCAGGAACTCTCGGAAACTTCTCCCTCTCATAAGAGCAAATGGTAACAGGAGGTCAGGTATGGGCAAAGTGACCTGTGAGCCTATTCATAACCTGCAACGGCGCCTATGACGCTGGGCTGAACAGTTCCAACAGCAGTCCAATCGGCCACCAGCGTCATTGACTATGTCTCCGGGTTTTCCTATGCTCACTGGCCCGCTGACTTTTGTCCGTCTTCGGAGACTGAATTCTCACTCGAGACCAAGTTTCCTAAACATCACAAGACACCCGTGCCAGATAAACTCTTGCCTGCCTTTTTTACACATGGAGGTCCGGCCTTAGTTAAAAGGCTGACGGTTCTCCTCCAGAGACGCTGGATCAGTGAAGCTGTTCCAAATGACTGGGGTTTGACTAATGATAAACAGATTGGGGTTTGACTAACATTGTCTCCATTTTCAAAAAGGGATCTCACACTTCGTGTGCAAATCATTGAGGGATTAGCCTGATTCCTATTGCGTCAAAGTTTCCAGCAGCCATTCTACATCGTAAACTAGGCGAAATCCGCAAAGAACATATGCGTGATGAGTAAGCTTGGTTTGCCATGGTCGTGTCTGAACTGATCACAGATTCGCACTTCGCTAGACCACTGAACTTCGCTTTTCACATGGAAGGCCAACAGTTGTCTTCATGAACATCAGAGGCGCCTTTCATTCAGTTGACAGAGCTGCAACCTGGAACCGCCTACCGTGGAAGGGTGTGCCTAACAGGAGGTAAACACCCTGAACGCAACTTACTGACAGGCCTTTGGGAGGGATAGGGCTTACGATAGCGCATTTCTGCTCTTCAACATCTCAAGTGGGGAGCGACAAGGTTGTTTAGCCTCCACCTTCCTATCCAGCTTTGTAGTAGGCGAGATCCTAGAATATGGTCTGACAAATTGTGAATATGAAGGTGTGGATTTGCTCCCAGGTACCCGGTTTCGAGACGTAGAATATTGAGACGATATCGTCACAATCTGAAAGGAATCACAGAGAGCCCAGAGCACCTCAGAGCAGAAGCTGCAGTTCTTCAGTTTGGTATAATCTTTGCATCCACTAAATGTGACGTTCTGTTGCAAGATTGCCAGGACACTGTGCCTGCTCTCACCTGCCTGGTAGTGAGCAGTTGGAAGTAGCCAAAAAAGCCCATCTGCTCAGCTCTGGTTGAATGTCTGATCAGATCACAAACAGCGAAGCAAGTGCTCAGATGGCGTTTGCCAACTTACACCAGCTGTGACGTAGGCATGACCCCAGGTCGATTGTGTAATATAACCGCAAAGGAAGTTCTGCTGTACGGCCCCGTAACCTGATTGATCCGCATACAGGATGTTCACAGAGTATCTTTTACGGACCACCGGCATCCCCACTGCGTTATTAGTGTGATGGGAACACCCTGCCAGCAATGACAAAGTTCTCCGACGTATCTTCGGAACATATAGACTCCGTCCACCCTTCATGGGTTGGCTACATCTTACGAATGTCAAATCACCGTTCACAGCATCGTGCTTTGTTTTCGAGTGGTGGGTTAGGCTGAAAATGGCAGCCCGGTGGTCAGAGCATGACTTAGATTTGGGGGTATGAATGTACTCACCATGAAGTTTGCTTCGTAGCTTCCTGGCTGGGATCCGAAGGGCACTGAACACCTTAGGTTGAGGACACTGTCGGATATAGCAACTAACAGAAGTCAGTGGCGTTCGTGCTGCGAGTATCTGTGTTCATCGTTGCAACCTGTTCTTCGTTATCCCTCTATACCTTTTCCCTGTCTTCATCTTATACAAGTTTCCTCATCACGTGACAAATCCACCGCTCCTTGCGGTTGTTGTGTGTCAAGTACATTTGTTTTTATAGCTGAACTACGAGCCTCGTCGATCTCCTAATCTCACCGATATGTATTCAGTATCCTCGCAATGAACTCAGCTTCAAACCAAATCAAGTAGTACAAGGCTGTTGAATCTGACGGGTCATCATTATCATCATCGGGGACAGTGATAAATCAGCAGTTCCCGTCGATGTTTAACTACTGTACAATTTTGAAGAAAAGAAGGAAGGAAGCTAACTACCAAAACAGACAACTAAGTACAAATCCAAACATTTAGGATACTGCCAACTGTCCTACCCCACTGCTTTGTAACACAGGCTTTTGAGCCAATGACATTGGCTCAGAGGTTCTGTCGTTCTTCAGTCTACATCTGAGAGTCCTGGTGGTAACCCAGTTTACGTACAAATATGAGCATTCAAAACATCGATATTTCCATATTGCATCGGCCGCCGTACAGTATAAAGCTGCGAGGATATGCTAAAATATGCTACTGTTGACCCCTCCCCCACTGACCAATCCGAGCTAGACAGTTGGCCACTTCTGGCCTTCATTTTTAATAATTACCCAACAGTTTCCATACCTGAAGGATGATTTTCCAGTCATGCACTGGTCACCATAGAGGGTACTCCTCAGAAAAAATCGTTCCCGGGTTTCCGTGCGGCTCGGTGGATAATCTAGGAGCAACCTGAGACCCTAAAGAGACCATTCTCTACAGTAAACCATCGATTATACTCATGGCCCTGACAGGGTTTCATTTACCCCTGAAGAAATCGTAACGTTGAATGTATGAACTCCGTCTACACGATAGACGACATCGAATCAACCGCACCGTACAAGAGATCGCAACCGATTTTTCGTAAGGTTACAGCATATGCTCGCAGGTAGTATTTCGCGTACACTCGATACATGATCTGATTTACACCCCCGCCTTAATAGGAGGTCACTTTCGGTCAGCCCGGTCAGTAGCTACTCTGGCTAGGAAAATAGCATAGAGTGGTTAATATGAAAGGTGAAACGCAAATAAGCGTTCAGAAAATCATATGATCAAACTCCAAATTAATATCGACTAAGCAGCATTTGCGACAGGTCTAGACCAAATGTAATGAACTACGTGCACATAAACAGATACCATTGCATCTAGTTGAACAGCTGAGAGAGTGACCGTATACAGCTAGAAACCTCAGTGACCAAAGAGGTGAACACAACAGAAAAACAACGTAATGAATGGGTACTAATCAAAAGTGGAAGATGAGAAATCGGACGCTAGGGAAAAGTACACTCTCATGGATTGGAAATCGGTGCGTGCAAACGAATTACAATTAATGAAAACTTGAGATTTTGACGAAATTGATTCTTGATGACGATCAACACACCTGTTCCTTTCAAAAATTCCGACAACGGAGATAACAAACGTTAACTGTCCGGTGGTGATCGGCGTTACACTTCGCACGCTACATGTGTAACTTGATCACAAGAAACATACACACGGTCAAAAAACATAGATCGAGATACAAGCACATACCGAAGTCATCTCACACCTTCCATTTGTATGATGTGATCGGATAAAAACTTGGTTCGAACACTGTTTATTTTGCTAGCATGTGGTTTTGCGTCTAAATTCTATCATTAACTTACGCGTTCCATACACTTAAGCCATATAAACGTATATGTTGTATGATTAACGGCTATAGATTTGGCTAGCACTGTGGAGCCAAAATAAACGTGACGAACTTCGACAGTAAACACATAAGACAATATGCTCCAGTACGATATAAATGCTGTACATATCGCCCAGTTGGCGGAAAATGGCGAAACCTGTGATTAATTTGTAATGACGTTCAATGTATATTAACCAAAGTTTCTTACGAACGACTAACGACAGTCATTACCTGGCTGTATCTGGTGAAACCAATGGCACTTCGGCACTCCTGTGACCTGAGTTATCTTTGAAAAAAAGACTGATGCCTTGGTATCGCAGTTTTCTAGTCGACATGAAGTACGCCTTCATCTCACAATTGAAACAGTGACTCGTGCAAGCGATCGTAGTCACAGCGACGAGTGAATGACTTCGGGACACGTGATGGTTCAGCCTCAAATATGTCGAACTGTTGTCCATAAAAGCGCAAAAATGAGCTCCAACACCACAAAACGGATGTAGAAGAGCATATCCTAATCTGAAGGATAGTGAGAAAACGTCTGGGAGCCAAGAAGTGAGCGACGTAATCAGTAGCAGCGTATCGCGGGCAGCCATACTTTTGCAAACAATATAAACCATGGGAAAAACAGAAAAACACTGGCCATTCATCATCTAGAAAACATCATGCGTTAAGCACACCGTGTAAAACAACACCTGCACAACCACATATTTCTTGATTACCACTGTCAAACAGGTACCGAGACAGCCGGGTTGCAAGTGAACTGTTATCTTAGACAACGTTCGGCATCTGAATTATTGTGCGGGAAAAAAAACGTTTCTAATTTCAAGTAAGCAAAAACGAATACTGCCGACTTGTAATGTATGCTAGTTGTCTCAAGCTTGTGCTTAGTAAAAATGTCCGCCCTTAAAAGAATACCTAACCACTCATTTTATCTCTGCAAATAGCAGCGTTGAACCGATGAGTGATTCCAGACCCATTAACTCTGCTAATCCCAAAGCATTTATCTGCAGCCTTTGGGAAACTCTTACATAAATGAGACGGTTCGTTTTTTCCATACCAATTCGTACTGTCGTTATACTAACATTCAACCAAATGGCTCCGGGAGTCTACACTAAAACATGGGTTGTGTCTGTAAACCAAAGAAAAAACTGCACATAAATCCCATAAGCAGAGTGATTTCATCATCACGAATTACTCATGTTCTCATTGCTCAAACTTTCTCACGCACCAGATAAAGATGAAAATGAACAAAAAAGCAACCGCTGAATGTCCCATATTTGGCGATCTCCCGTCAATGCTTTCCGCCAAGTTTTACAGCCACCTAGTTGACTGAGTGTGTGAACCTCTCCGTGTCCCAGACACGGCATCTGTAAAACTGTTAAAGTGAGCAGCAGTCTTACGTGCGTGATGGAGTTCAGTTTTGTTGGAGGGATGTCTATACGAATGATCAGTTTTTTCACAGTACCAAATACTCTCACCCGATGATATGGTGGCTATGTCGCAGACTCTTTTCTGTTCATTCCTAACGGTTTAGGTATGCTGCCAACATTGTGTTAGATCATAAAAATAGTCTGTTCTTTCAGCTGAATTAGAAATTACTTACACCACGTGAGTCGATGAAGGTCACTCGCACTTTTATTTAGCAATACGAAACGCTTCGGTTTAGCTTCTGAAGCATCCAGTCCAAAAAATTAGTTACTGAACTGTGAAAAGTGATGACATGTCCGGGCCGTGGTAAAAACAAATTAAGATGGTTTGTGGATGTGGCCATATACCAATCCCAAATAGGAGCGAAAAAGCACGCGTAGCAAGCTCGAGACTGATTGATTGTCAAGACCATCCAAACAGGACATATTCCGACCTTTGTGGAAAATAAACGTCTGCTCATTTCGACAATTCATGGTCTAAATTTATCAAATCCACGCACGATGTGTCGACAAAGGGTCTCTGAAACAATGCTATCGTTCGCACACTGAAGCAAACGGTGCGTATGTTTCACCTTGGGGCAACAAGTGTCTCACTTGACTGAATGTTCTGTAAATCTACGCTGATATAGGTTGGTGCGCAACAGGTTTTAGCTGAACACTATACGAACCACGCACCCTTCCGTACGAAACAATGACAGTTGCAGGGAGGAGTGAGCAATCAAACAGCAAGAACTCGTTGGCCGTCAGTGTTCGAACATAAGCAACCAAAACAAAATGAAGAATTTTGTAACGCACATTCGGTTGAGCATTCAGTTAGCACTAGGCAAAATGAGACATGGACCAATGTATCAAACAGTTTCAATTTTCAAACAGTTGCGCGCAACAGGAGTGGATGTAGATAGACAACTGTTGAGTGCCTATCACAATCACGCCAGCCTCAACGTCAAGACGAAGTGTCCTAGGTGTCAATCGACCAGTAACCCTCAACTTGAGATTACTCAATCACCACCTTCTGAGCCGCACAAATGTACAGTCAACGTACGTTCATGTCTAGAATTCGAAGTGGCAAACTTGCGTTGATTCACGTGGATATCGGACGCGGACCGACAGTCACAAATAACCGAATCTCATTAGTCTGGTATAATTGACTTTTAGACCGGCTTTTGATTGTCAGCATCATTTTTTGACGCAACGACAGAACTAATTAAACCACTGTTATAAAATTGCACCGGACACGGTGGCCACAGCACAGCACGTCTTTGATGACCTGCTGTCGTCGACGGTAAACTGACGGGTCTATAGTGTGGAATCTGCCATCAATTTTTTTCAGTGGTCGCCAGTGGCGTTTAACTGACAAAGAAACGACGTAGGTCCTATGATGGAAACTCCATCCATTCGAAAAAGTGAAGTGGTCAACTAGAGATGACACGATGAGGTTGAACAAAACTATGAACAAACAGCAACCGAATTCGAGCCGCTTGAGTTACAGTAGCGCTGAGATACAAACAATCATTGCGTAGACATCGCAATGAGTGGGAATCTGTTACGACGGGTACTGTACTAAGAGGTTACCATAGCCAAAGTAGACGTGAGCCTTCATCAACCTGTTAGACTTTAGTAGCAAACGTCGACTGACTCTTGACAAAGGTTGTCGCGGAATGGAAAGCAAAACTTAGAAAGAGTTCGTGTAAGGACCGTGAAAATTATCAGGAAGATTGAGCTGAACAGAAAGAAAAGACAACTGTATTGAAGAGTACCCGGGTGTCGTTTTCTCCTAGCTCGTAACTGTGATGACTACCGACAAGGTGGTAGTGAAGTTGCATGTGAAAAAGATGGCCAACGAAATGTACGCGTTGCCGTAGTGACTTGGTAGGCGAGCTGAGCATCTGAAAGATCCAGCCGACTTATATAAATGTTAACGGCAGAGATGACGTGCTTAGCAATGATATTCCCGATGATCAGGCGTTGGACAACCAAACAACTGAAACCTGAATAAATTTATGGGTCGCAGCTTCCATCCTTCAGACTTTCCAATGATAGCGATGAGGAATTGTAGTCTGAATGTAACATCTTCCGTCGTCCAATACAGGAGGTTGAAGAGATCCCTTGTTATCTCGGTTTATCATTCCTATCTTCAAAACCACAGTGATACTAACTACTTCTCCATCGCCATATACTGAGGAGACTTTCAAAACACAGAGACGGCCAAAAGCAAAAGCGAGCAGACTCTTGAGCTAAGAAAAGGTCCACCGATCAATGTATCAGACACCGAACATAAGTATCATTTTATCTAACTAACGACTGTGGTATTCTCGAACCTAAACGGTGCTTATGAGTAAGCGGTTCTGACCGCTTCCACTGAATAACCCCACTAAAATAAGTCAAGTTGTTGGAAGTATTATACACTTGCACTGAGTACAGACTATGTAATTTCCAGCGCCCGCCATTTGGAGTTTTTAAGAACCTCAGAGAGGAGCTCCCGTCACTTAGTGATCCGACGGATACTGAACACGTGGATGGCAGCATGCTGCTTAGTCCTATAGACAACACGTGAGCGGGTGGTTCGAGTGGATAGAACAAGAGTTCGGGGACAGAGACCAAAGGCGCCTAGACCGACTTAGTTTGTCTTATTAAGTGTCATGCGATGTTTAATGATCTGAGAGGTAACAGTGAACACAAAACGCAGTAGTACCTTTGCGGATTACAGCAAATATCAAGAACAAGGTAGAATTACGAATATACTCAAGTCCCAAGTTAATCAGAATCTAACGACGCCTCAAGATAACCTTTGGAAGTACACATAAAGCTTCAGTATGAAGACCATTCCAGTGGTTGATAACTCTGTAAGAAGTGTCGTCCGAAAACGTAGCATTTAGACATTCTTGTCATGACCCTGCCAACCGCTCAGTTACCACAAAGGAAAACTGATCTACAAGATCTATGCTGAAGTGTGAGGATTAAATCATCGCGAATCTCCTGAAGTGAATAGTGAACGTGAGTTTTACGCCGTGATTTATACGGGATACTCCCTAGGCCCGTGACCAATTTAGTAGCCGGCGGCCCAATACGCTCGATGATGAGACGTTTTTCCAGCCGGTAGACACATGGCCTTATTGGTATGCTCAGGTAACGATCTTATATGAACTCTGTAAAACGTACGTAGCACGTTTTTGCCTGCGCGGTTCGTATAATCATTGCAATATTAACAAAACCCGTTCTCCTCAACCATCTCACGAAGATGCCACATGTTGGATGACATCCAGATGCCTAGATCATTGTTCACATTGATTTTTTCGTGACCACTTCTCACTGAGGTAAGAACGCATTACCGGCGTCAACACCGAGGGCTATGTGTGCGTAAGTACTGTCCACTAGAGAGACTCCAACCGTTCGACCAGCGCTAAATCGCGTCACAATCAATCTGTGGTAAACTACCAAACTACCAAGGCACCGATTAGGACATTTTGGAAAAGGACATCTGCAGCTGATCATCGAACAGCTTGAAACTACTCGCTATGCGATCAGTGAAACGCAAAAACACCTAGTCTGTAAATGAAAATATTTATTTATTCCCCTTCACCAGCTTAGCACCGGAGTGCAGGTGTAAAATAGACGCTTTGAAGAGTCTAGATGAACAGCAAAGTTGTGAAAGAACACGGGAAAACAGAATGAACTCTAGGAAGGGAGGGAGCAAAAAGACGAACTAATCACTGGGCATTGAAAAGGGCGAAGAACAGTTTAGAAACGAATTGTTAAAACAGAAAACAAGGAGTGGACAACTCAGAGATCTAAATACAAAACAGAGAAACCATAGACCTAAGGTTTTTTGGATTCTGGAACGTAGCCGAAATTCACCTTCAGCTGTTCAAGGAACACGAAGGTCAGGACGGTATGTGGCGCTAAACGGATGAAGGCTGGGACGAGACCTTTGAAGAAACCCAACGGTCCTGTCACTGCGATGTCCATTCCACAGCTTATTAAACCCTGGGTGTGAAAATTGGTATGAGAAGACAAAAAGGTTCCGATATAGACAAATGAAGACAGGGATAAGTCGGAAATGAAACGACTACATATAACAACAGGTACCGAGGTACATACCGAATATTTTCCGGGCGGAGCATTCATCAGCCTTGTCTTCATTACATCGAAGGGTTGCGTAATGCAAGTCGCGACACCAGCCTGTGGTACAGAAAAAATCAATATCACACAGCACTCAGATTAAAAAACATGGGAATAATGGTTTACGCTTGTGTAACATAAAGGCTCCCCTTAAAAAAGGACTTCACAGAGCAGTAAAATATCCTAACGACACTGATAAGATAATGCGAGCGAACGTGATCGAAATAAGGCCTACAACCCCTTCCAAGGCAAACCGAAGTCTGAAATATGGCCCACACAAAATGCGTACCAAGTGGCAACAGCTGGACTGAGAGCAACGGAAACCCCTCAGACAATGCATTTATGATGGTGTTGTTTGTAGCTCGGGTTGA
>QNGE01003543.1:0-41296 GCA_008508345.1 Paragonimus westermani
CATTGAGAGTGTTCCCAACTGAATTCGTGATAACGCAACGGATGACGGATTGAAAACACATTTAGATAGATCTCTTGGAAATGCTTGATCAACCAGGTTGCCTCTTAATATAACATGTCAAAATCGATTTATATCAGCAAAAAGAATGTCTCACTCCTCACTGTTGTATCTCAATAAATCGTATCTTATAAAACAGCAAATGACCTAATTATGTTAAATCGTTGAGTACCACAATCATACACAGTAAATATGCCTTATCGTTTGACTTCGGAATAGTATGTTTTATATCTGTTTATATCCATCTTCTTACTAACACGAGTTGTACAAATGTGTGAATTTATTCACATATTCCAGGGATTGTAGCGAGGAACACCTTGCACGCCACCTTACGTTACTCATATTTTGTTGGAACGTACAACGGAAAATTAATTATCCACCCGGACGTTTTGATTTCGTGTATTAGCAACTCGGGAACGTCCGATCTTCCCTCTAACATTGCAACTGAGAACCTTGTCGTCAGACATGATTTGCAACAAACCTGTATGCTGTCAACACTTTACTTGGTGTCCTGCACAACTCCGATCTCTGATAGGCCACCGTTAGTTACTCCAAATCCATCTCATTTTACTTCCACATTCAGCGCCGTTTATTTTCCTGGTCTACAACATTTTAGTGTCTTGTACTTGCCCCTCCATATCCTTGCATGAAAAAATGTCTTTGTAACACACACAAGTTGCACCGTGGCATCTAGCTAAGTATGAACTGTTCAGAAATTCGAACCTTGAGCACATCTCACCTGGAAGTTCCTAACAACAACTGTAACCATAATGTGCAATGCTGAAAAACTAATATACACAATACAGTGCGAACCAAAGTCCATCCGGTAGCCCTGATCACAAACAGTCTACACCTGTCATATACTGTAATTTAAGTAGAACACGCACAATGGAACGAGTAATGGGTTCTCAAACAGCTGAAAACAAACGAAAATACCATACATGTGTTTAGACTCTAACTAGACCTAGCATCATCAATAGAGAAGCACATTATCCAACAAATACACACAAACTAGCAGCGTACTACTCGTTACCTGCGGTTTTTCGGAGCTATCAAAGACATCCGCCAATTTGTCAGGGTTTTGAACGTTAGACTAATTAATCCCTTCTATGTATTCGAAACAGATTGCGTGGGCAGTGCAGCCAATTCAATGGACATTATTTCAACAACTTCTCATCTTCTTGTCCGCTCCCCCAACCTTTCAAACTTCGATTTCCGCTCCGTGGAACTTTGTCTCAATATTTAAAATTATTTGCATAGCCACGTGTAAGCAGAGTACGCGGAATATCACCCATAGGAATACCACTTAATTTACCCTTCTCGTTGTCTTGTTGCGAGCAAATCGCGTTTTGGAGCGGTTTGGTAGGACGATTGTGTCGTTGAGATACAATCCGACTCTTCCCTCAAGTTTCACTTAAGCAGAGTAACGTTTACGTCAGTAACCTATTTTATACATAAGCATGTCTTAATAATTTATGCCTATTAAATCAACACATTATATTCAGAGTTTATAAATGTATATATATATATATATCGTTTACCTAAACAAAGTTACACCTCTTATTCAATAAACGAACGGGTTTTTATTGTGCAAACACACGAAGTTTATCATCCTGTCGGTGTTTAGATAAGCACATGAAATCAGATTTCGATATTTTTGTTTTGAAGTCGAACTCTCAAGTGTGACAATCTATCAGCTGTGAAAATCCTTCCTAAAACGTACAAGTTAGTCACAACTAGCTCGCTCTTCTGATTCATTCCTTGTGCGTAAAGTCAATGTGCCGCCGCAATTCTGCATTTCAGAGAGGCGCAAAAGTCTTACACATAACTCTAATCCACTCCTTGCTCTGAGGCAATCAAGGGACCAAAAACACACGATCAAGAACTAGACAACTACCTTTTCCCGATATCCAGTTGGTGAAAGGCGGAATATCCTTCTCTTCGGGTTCTTTCACTGGCACGTCATCCGGTGGTTCCACGTGAATAACAAAGGAGTCTGAATTCAAATTGACTGTCTTGTTTGGATAGTCTTCCGGGCGAAGCAGCTGATTCTCCCTAAGTCGGACTGTACAGTAGCTCCTTAATCCACCAGATTTGGGAGATGTCCTTTGCAGTCCAGACAGTTCAAGTTGACCTTTCCTGATCTTCACGGATTCGGCCAAATCGTTCAACGCGACAGGACGTCCATCTGGACCTGTTCCAATACTCCAACCGAAGTCAAATTCGTCTTCAATAGGCATTCCAGTCTGTCGATCTTTTTGGAGAAATTTCATAACAAAATACATTAGCTCGGCCGGTGAAAAGCATCTTACGCTTAAAACCAATGTACCACAACGCAAACGTTTAAATAAATAGGCATACTCACCAACTACTTCACAGGCAAGTCGAACATCTTCGCCTTCTTTTCTGGACAATGTTCCGTCTGGATTTAAGCCAATCACCTCTAGTTGTAGCACACTTGGATCTATCGTGAAAAGACAACGATGTTTGAGAAAATTAGCCGGTGTCCTAAACATGCGATGTAACAGAGATCAATAGAAAACCTGTTTGCAAGGATGTTAGCATGTAAAGCCAATGTCCGTGATAATTATGACACTCAGTGAAACACTGTTGTTGCTAAATTTAGTGTACTTTGCTTTCAGTAGTTCAATATGTGTATCATGCAATCTTGACTTCAGGACTGATTTTTCCTAAATATCTTGTTCCTGTTTCACTAAAGTACCACAAATTGCAGAGAGAAACCAGAGGCATTATAGCTCAAATGAATTATTTCCCTGAAACCGCCTATATCACATTTCTCAAGCACACGCGAGAAGAGTGCCTAGCTGTTACAGTGGTCAGTCCCTACATAAAACACTTTTGTAGAGGTTAGTTTACAGCAATAAGCATTGTATCAGACACCCAACTGTCTGGTTCTCGATAATTAGCGTTTCATGACAACATCAAAAGCCTTAGACTGAAAGAAATCCGATTGCTGTTCTGAACTGTGGACCTGAAGGAAGCAAATACCACAGATGCACCCTGATCTACAAACCGGGTACATATGTGGAAATACGAATACCAGGTCATAACAAGCGATGGCAATCAGAAATACTTGCACAAATGGCAAACCCTAGTACAATCTAGCCGGTCCACTCAATCCGAAAACCGAATCAGATTCAGGCGACGATGTGTGGAAAGTCCGCTACATTTGGCTAATGCTGGTTAGCATTAACGCTTAGGCTTCGGAGACATGCGGACTGTAGTATATATGAAAAAATCTCTAAATTGATTAGCATGATGACCTAAACCATCGGCGTGAATATGTCCGAACGTTAGTGTCAAGAAAGAGCATAACAGTCAGCCTCGTTGGGCTTATCACAAACAAGTTCGATGGTTTATATAATTACGAAATGTCAGACTTTTGATAATACCATCGCCAGGCTTGTTTCAAACTGTAAGGCATACATAACGGAATACATACATAATGCAATAGTTGTCAGTGATTTGTTCGTTCATATCACAAGAACGTTTGTACTTCGGATTTTGAAGTTTCGCGTTTTTATCTCACTCTTACAGGTTAACATTTGAAAGAATATAAGATCAAACAACAAGCTCATCATAGTGTTCGTGAATTTACGACCCATTTGGCTGAGTGCAAATTTGAATCCTGTTTAGGATGGAACTGATCTATCATCTTCTGATGTATCAAACAGGTCATCGAAAGAACATAAACAAACACACTTCCGTCGAATTTATCAGACTAAGTTAAAATTCAGCCCAAAGTTTGTAAAATTATAGAAAGCAATTACCGTATCGATTCCTTGGTTCGAGTGGTGGGACTTTTGCTTCCTCCATCGGTTCAGTAGTCTGGAAAATGTATACTGGTGATGCATACTTTTTCCCATGTTTTTCCAAATCTTTCACCATTTCGGTCGCCGTAGCAATTAGTCGAACCTGGACGCCTTCTCCTGAAGGACGGTAACCGGTAATTATCAGTGTGTCATCCGGATCGCCCGTGTTTATACTTTCGGCAAAGTCATTACTGTCCAATGGTTGATTGTCTAGTGTGCGAATATCCCAGGAGTATTTCATCCCCTCGATTGGTTTCCCAGTGGGCACATCTATATCAAGAATACACTAGCCATTACCATGACATACTAGCAAGCACGCGTAATATCTAGAATTGCTATCTCAAGGGCGCTTCATTAATCAAATTTACCCCATTAACCTTAATACCAGTAAACACTGGATGACTGTAATAAACCAAAACAATTTCGATTGTGTTATAACGCTGAACTACCGAGCGAATGCAGTCGAGCTGTAACGATCCCTACGAAACTGTTATATCACGGAGAGACCGAGCGAACACAACTGAGTTGGAATGATCCTTACGACGCAATAATACTGTACGCGCTATTGTAACCCCAAAGAGCCGATCCCCAAGCAAAATATGAAGGAAAAACACTGGTCTCCAAAAAGAGAGCTTTTACCGTCTCAGTCCGAGGACAAATTACAAGCTCAGCTCTTGCGTAGTTGTAGCTCGTCAAGCGACCTTGTGAACAATATTCAATGAAGCACACGAAAAGCGTCCCAGATCATAAATCAACGGATTAGCGTCCAGTATGTAAATCGGCGCGAGAAGTGGGAATGATGGTGTAATAGTGGCGCGAAAGAAGAAGACTTCGAAGTTAGGAAAGTAACAAATGTCCATTTGCGGTTAACTGGACAGGTTTTGGGGTGTTTAACATCCCCAACAGATTCATACAGCCGCTAACTGACCAACTTATGAATATGGTACTTGTAAAAGATTTGAAATAATGTGGTAATGTAGGCTGAACAGAAAAAAATAGATTATAAAATTGAGTTTGTTGGTCACTAGTTCTTGTGCCGAGTCGAAGTGTTTTTCTATACAATATGTCCGTGATAACTAGTCATGGAATTCTACGTGAAAGTTCAAAATGTGAATAAACTGCCATCTTCACATTCTGTTAGCAGATAGTCTGATAACCGGTTTGACCATCAGTTGGTCTTAGAATTGTAGCTTTATTGCTGAATGCATAGATATCACGTCAGTCAGAGGATGCAATAGCCCAAATCAAAACGGTTGCAGCCATATTGTTGATAGTGTGTAGAAAAATGGAAACTATTAGGGCTAAGACGGCTTGGCGAACAGTCTGTTTTCAGCTATTCAACATCGAGACAACTAAGTAAAATTCCATTATCATCATGGGTATTAAGCGATCAAAATCAAGAGCAATTTATCATAGAATTACTTGAAACATTACTGAAAAAACCTCGGTGAGTACCTTTCTGAGATGTACCAAATTCCTAATTCCAGTTACAAACAAAAAACGAGTAAATGAGAACGACAAGGAATTGCCTTGATTTTGACTCCCTAAATCGTGCAAAATATTATACGGTAGTCAGAAACAAAATCGTTTTCATCTACCTGTCTACTGACTAAGCACCTCGGGAATTAAACTAAAATTTCAAAATGATGAAATGTCAAAGAGGTCCGGAAACTCAATATCAAACAGAATTAGAGATGCTACCTAAATAATGGTTCTTGACCGGTTTTTATAGTATGGCTAGTTGGGGAATGCCATAAGACAAGCTGTCGTGTAGGTTTAATTTGGAGATGTTTATCAAAGAGATCGATGGGCGACCTAGTCAATCCACGACTATCTGCAAGAGAGTCGGGAAAACTACAATTGATTACTATGATCAAATGAGCTGGTTAAATACTCTAAAAATGCTTGACAGAATCAGTGTCGTTAATTGCGGATAACTGACCAGACAAACTTTATCGTGCATCGTTCCGTACGACTGATCAGCTTTCATTGGTTCGTGTATTATGAGTGATTACTACTGAGCAATGGCCCCCAACAGCATTCTTCTTACACGTTCGCTAATTAGTAATAAACTGGATCCACCCCAATCATGCGCCCGTAAAGCCATAGAGGGAAAGAGAGAATCCGCTTTACTTCGGGCTGATAGTCCAGTAAAGTGGCTCAATGGTAGACGTACAAAAACACCGCACACTCTACCTTACTGTCGTCAGTCATCAGAAGCATGATTAAGAAGGTACATATATACATATATATTAAAAGCCTACCAACACACTGAATTGAGTGGAATACTTAGTTCAAAACCACTAAAGGCTTACCGATTGCGTAGCCACGTAACAAAATGTCGTCGCCTGGTTTTGCAGTAATGGTATCGTTCGCGTTTACGCCGTCGACTTTAACAAGAACCAGTGGATCTGAAATAATGTAAAGTGTCCAAAATTATTTTGTGCTTGTCAGTCCAGATGCACTTTATCAGCTACGTAAGCCAGTATAATCCGTGAAAAATATTTTGAAAAATGTATACCATGTGATTGGGAAATGTTTCCAATGTGAGGAAAATATGTTTAGAGCATGTGCGAATGAAATGTAATTTCTGAACTTAGCTGCAGCAGTCATTTATAACCGGTTATAGTTTTAACGTCTTACACGACTGAATTCCTACTGTGTGGAATTGCTTTCACACTTTTGACAGTGCCGGTATGTGTACCCAAAAGACTAGTGTTTGTCGACCGGTATCAATATTCCTTAACTTCGGTTTCTCGATTTCTTAGTCGTGGGAAAAGTCTCACTGCTTACCAGCAAAACGTAGTCTATTGATCCGAACCTGAACACTTTTTTGAAGTTGCTAAAAAGTCTGGCGCCTTCGTACGAGTTCGTCATTTCAGAGTCAAGTGAGATATGAACAAAGTATGTTTTTTGCACTTACCAGATTACCATGTACTCGTGAGGGGATCCGAAAGCAAATCAATTGGGTTTCGGCTGGATTCGAGTCAGTTAAATCAACTGTACGTTCCTATACATCATGTGCTTTAATAACTGGGACAAAAAAACACTACGGAATTTGGAAGTGTAACATCAGAACTATCATTCTAACCTCTCCGCCACCTTTGGTGTCCATCAAAGGACCCCTGAGAGTGACAGGGTTATGTCGAACAACTAACACAAACAATCGTCAATGCTGCCATTGAGTATCGAGAGGGTGAATTCATAACATGTTTTTAATAGATTACTAAAGCAATAAATGCAAAGGCAGTAGTTCAGTGGTAAGTAGAAAATCCTTTTCAAGGAGCCGATTGGTGGATTGTTTTGGTGACTGACGTAAGTTGGTGTGTGCGTGTCTTCTGGTTTTGCTGTTCTGCATCACAATGTAAAAAGACTCGAAAATTACACTGTTCATCAATAAAAGCAATGCAACCAGGTTTCAAGTTATATTGTTTCTGAATTCCATTGTCAACAGCTATATTAAACCTTGACTTGCTATTTCGTTATACAGAGGTACCCTAAACAAATAACGCTCAAATTATCGAGCGTTTTAACATAGACGAAACTCACCATTAGTAAAACCACCAATAACCACCGGTCTGTTTTTCGTTTCTTCTGGCAGTTCTCGCCGCTCATCCGCTTTGATCACTCCTGACCAAAAATACTTGGAGCTGTATCGTCGAACGGGGATGCTGGGATCTTTATCATCATCCGATGTAAGCAGCACCACACAGCGACCTTTGTGCCAACTGCCTGACTTGAGACCTTCCAAAGTGAGCTTAATACCTCCAGTTTCCAAAGGCTCTTGCTCAATCCCTCTGGCCACGTATCCACCGTAAACGTCTGCACTGTCTGGAACTGCTTCGGTGAACTGAAATTGATAGACGGCTCTCGATGCCTGGATATTTTCGTTTCGATCCTTATCTGAAAGTAATTAGAGCTCGCAATTTAGTGTAACCTTCCCAACATTTAAATGTTTTAATACCAGATATATGGATTCCCCGGAGATACCATAGTACTTGGAGTTGAAAGAAATTGGTATTCTACAAGTCTTTCGACTCACCAAATGCAACACACTCCAACGTAGTTGTTTCGTCTTCATTTGCAACCAAAATCCCGTCAGATGTTAGTCCTTTAACGTGCACTTCCACGCGATCGTCAGCTGTAAAGAGCAAAGTAGTTCCAACTCAATTGGTGGATCAGCTTAGAATTGTAGTTACAACAGTTGGTTTATAGAATGGCTATAATTCCAAGTCATATCCAAATGCTACCCGGACCTCGGCTAAGTAGAGTGAAAGAAGTTCAGTTGAATTAGTATTATATGGATGATAAGCCAAGGAGGACAGTTCTTGTTTCAGATTGTCGGTTATTTTCCGTGTCAGTGCCAAAAACGTAAGCATTTCGTTCACTTGGCCCCAATCCAACGCCGTTTACCTTCCGTTTTTTATATTATTCCCAAGAATCAAGACATGCAATGTGATATATCAATATAACGCGTCTACTCGTGTTAACAATCACAATCGTATGCAAGGTAATCTCTAGTTCACACTGATAATGGTTCTAGCAGCTCTCGTCATAGCACATTGTTAGTACACCACTTTAACAACGAGATATAATCTTTGTACTGAGATATCATATCAGATTTCTATCAGGCACAGTAGCTCAAAGTGGTTCACAGACACATTTCACGAGTTCAAATGCCAAGATGCAACCATCAACCTTGCCTAATACCGCAGCATTTTCGAAAGCCATGTCTCATGTGATGGGTACTGAAAAACTATTGAATCACCTACTCAATCCTATGTTCCGAATTTGTTTTGACTGTCGAACGTAGTTGTGCTCACTTTGTTACGCACTATATGTGTTCCGAATTGTCTATGACCTGCACCTTAGTTCATTAACGTCACGTGACCGTTGTTTTGCCATCCTCGTTTGTGAACCCCCAAATAAATTTCTATTAAGTTTGCAGTTGTCAGTGTGCGATAAAAACCCTCGCCTTATTTTTGGTATTTCTAAAAGTATGTATCCTACGACTTTTATCTGTTTCTCACACTAGATGTTGCATCCCCCTGAGAGCATGTTAGGATGTAAGGGGAAGATAGAGTGGAGTGTTAAGTAAGAGGAATCGAAGATAACTTGTAAGTGACGTTCCGTTTAAGGTTAACAAGTCGATAATACTGAGGTGAACTCATTCATAGCACTGGACTGTGGTTGCGCACGTAACATCGTATTTGATTATGTCGATAGTATAATTAGATGTAACCGTTTTGATTTTAGAATTCAGTTGGTGCATGTGGAATGCGAGACAAGAAAGTTGCACTCAGAAAGTTAAAAAGCAATATACCGAAAGATTGAGAACCACCGATCTATATGTTTGTTCGCACTATCCCTGGTGTCACCAGCTGCACACGCGTTTGATGAAACACTATAATGAAAGCGTACATTGGACGTCACTAATGATGTTACTCACGTCCGGTTGCGTTTTCCAAGTCTGGTCGACGGACATTCAGGTGGAAATAAGGTGACCGATAGAAATGTTCCGTTTCTGTGTCATAAACCACACAACGACCAAACCTCTGCTCGTTTGAATTCAGCTTGTCTGTCGGTCGCAGGTGCTGGAATTCAATCGAATTCTGTTTTCGAGCCACGCGTTCGGCAACGTCATCCATGGGTATCATTCGACCGACTTGATCACGGAATTCCCAGTAGTAAATGGCACTTGGAACAACGTCGCCGGTGGTTGAATCTACATGAAATTTTGTTTGCGTAAAATGTCGACTGTTAGTCATGGAAAATCTTAGACGAACTGTTAGGTTCAGGCTTTTAAATTATTTGCTATCTATTGCTCGAAAAAGGTTACCCGACCCACAAAAATGTTTAACCAATATAACTTATTTGTATAAGTAACATATATTATGGACTACCTTTGATAAGCCAAACTTATTCATAGGCACTTTTTGAGCGCAGAATATCATCCAAAGGAACCTCCATTAAAGACAAACACAATAAACCCATGACTTACCTTTAGCAAAACATGTCAACGTTCTTCTATCCCCCGTCTCAGCATGAAGCACATTGTCAGCCTGCAAACCGTCAATATTCACAGTGATTTTCTTGCCTTGAACTGAACAGAACAGAATGGAAACAGCTGAGTCAAGTCAGGTGAAAAGGAAAGATTTCAATTCCAAAAAGAAATCTAGTGAGCTCAAACAACGCATAAATGACCAATAAAAAGGGAAATGGATGTTTTATACAAAATACGTTTATCAGGTTGTGCAAAAAGAAAGTGAGTTCCAGATTCATGATAAATCAGGTTTACGGTTCTAGGAGAGCAGTATATGTGCGGGCGATCTGATGTCCTGTGTGCAGACAAAAGAGCGATCGCTGTTTTAAACATCGACAAATTTTGTGGTACAAAAACGCATTGATCATTTCCCACAGACAGTTGATACGAACAGTCATAGAGTGGTTGATGAGAACAGCTGTTACAGGCTACACTATAGTGAGAAGAGGAGATATTAACCGTAGCACACAAGGCGACTAAACTGTCTACAAATCAAAGTAGAGAGAGTACTTCACGAGCCAAAAGACAAATAGGCAAATTTGAAGAGTGTCATATCTAAAAACCTGGATGATCAGGCATGGATATGAGAACACCGAACGTAATCGTCAGATGAAAACGATAAGTCATACCTTGAACAAGGTCCCGCTGCTGTGAACGAACTAAGTCGACCTAGGAGAAGGTTATGATTATGAGTTTAATGGTTGTAACAGCCATTCTCAGATCATAGTGATAACTCACAAGAATAGACTTGACAAACCGTTTGCAACCTACCGTCTTTGCCTACTATGTCTTCACTGGGAGTTCCATCCTCGGTGTGAGAGATGCCAAATTTGTCCGATGTGAACAAAAGTGTCTCCCTGGTTTCCAACTGCGATCCGTCAGGACCGGTTTCTGTACCAACCAGCACGGTTTCGACCACACACTGACCATGCAGATATTTCACTGACGGTTTCCTTAGTCTTTTCATATCCAGCTTGCCTTCTGGGCTAGAAATGGACACTTGGTCCGCTAAGTTTTCCATCGCAACTGGTCTCCCACTTTGATCGGTGAGCGACCAACCACGGGAAACAATCTCAGCCTGTATTCCATCCTTCACTGTGAAATAGAAGAATAGATTATTTCTCAGTCAACTGTTAAAATATTCACAAGGCTTCTAAGAAAAAAAGCACAATCGATACCAGACGCACTTCAACTATGAAAACAATAACGTGAAATAGCTTTTCGAAGTCACGGACACCAGAGAGTATTTGAGACAAAGATGTGATAGGTCTTGTTGTTCGACTTACCTTGTGCGTTACAAACCAGTTCCGCGTCGTCCCCGATTTTGCCCACAAAATTGCCATTCTCATCAAGACCAGTAACCGTAACAGCGACCCGGTCGTCGGTGACTTGAGAAGACAAGTAAAAATGTGTACGGTTCTTGTGATTTCATTCAAATAGACCATAAGTTAAATTGATTTGAACTCATTAACCCGAAATTCCAGTGTACCATCTACCACACTGTTTAGCCCGTACTCTTTACGTGCAGTGGAAAGGAGCATGTTGGTCAGAACCCTGCAACCGTCATCTATGTCGACGCACTATCACAAACATTGCATACAAAAACCCTGCAATTCCTGAGTGAACTGTGAAACTAGTGAGGTTTGCAAAAAAAACATGCGAAAAGTTGGGCCACACTCACTGTCAAAGCTTGGGAACCTACAAGACAGACCACTTAAACTCTTAGAGATGAGCTTAATCCTGAATTGTCTTCACTACACTAATTTTATACACGTCACTTCGAGTTATTCCAACCCACAACGTAACCACGTGCTGACCCTTTGTAAACGATTGACCGAATGATTTTCCTGTGCTCACTAGCTGTTAGTCGACTCCTGAGTGTTTGTTCAAGGAAGCCTGCTTTGGCAGATATTTGACTGAAAGAATGATTGGACTCCACTAGCCCTGGTGAAAAGTCGGTGAATAACCATGTAGATTGAGAATCACTCACAAGTGATGGCAGCCGTCGCATTCCCATAAGTGTTCCAGTCAACTTCTTTGAAAAAGAAGCACTAGACTCGAGTTCCGCTCTCATCAGAGCTCGTCAGTAGTGCACATCATTGCCACGGTCGGTGCCTGAACTCCGACCACGCTTTCATGAAGCAAACGTGTTGACCACTGCGCCACTGACCTTACGTTCGGCACAACCGAATTATCATGTGTGAACCCTCAACCACTTTCGCTTGTGAGTAATGCTTTGCTTGAAAGCCTGTGCTGGACTGGCACATAACTGTGAAAGTTGAGGTACTGCCAAATTCAAGTGCGTTTCCGGCAGACGGACCGCAGTACGGAGCCGTTGTCCTGGCGCTTCATGAGAATATTCAAAAATGCTAGAGGTTCATCTTTCTCGTGCTCGATGGTGAAGCTAATTTTAGAATTAAGCTTGTTCATTGAATCGAGTATACCCATTGCCATCTCCTTGGCGGGGTCTGATGACAGTTTTCTGCTATCACGCAAGACGAATCTGTTCGAGAGGAACATTGGCTAAACAGATGTCACTATTGAGAACCACTCTCGAAAAAGATGGCCATCCATCGGCACTTGCGGAGAAATTCAGCAAAAAAGCCGGTTGCCGCGATGGCTTCAACAAATCCCAAACCGAACGTATACCTTTGTTTGCCTTACAAGTGTGTGTGGTGAAAACCCGTCTCATGGCGGCTATGAGGAGTACGCACCATGCAGCCTGAATGATCATACTACTCACCACCACCCTAATCCAAACATCACCACTGGGAACACCGCTACCTCTGAATGCCGAAACTTACACCATTTGTCACTCCTCATGCGAGTCCCAGATAACTTATATAGGCAGAACGGAGCAGCAGTTACGTAATCGGGTCAACGAACACATTCCAGTTTGGGTTCGCAAAACGCACAATGTCGGACTCAGGTCACAAGGAATCGGCGTCAGCGATTGCTCAAAACCTGTTAACAGATCGACCTCAAGTGAATCGGAAGAAGCTAATGGAAGCCACCACTTTGCATACAGAAGAACTCGTTCTTCAGTACCAGACTGCCCTGGTAACTGACGGGCATAGATGCGTGTGCTTCACAATATGCACTGAATTTTGCTATATGAACCCACAGATTGTAGTATGTACCTGATGAGATGCAACGGAATGTGCTCGAGAGATATACTGCGCAAAAAACTGTTTCTGACTTCTCTGTTGAAATCTGTTAGGGGAAAATGTTATCTTGCATCCCCTAGATATGTCGTGAACACACACATCACTCCGCATTGTTTCAACGGTTTATTTTTACTACTGTCGTACTTTCAGTAGTCAGACAGGCATATGTTTCTAAACATTGAGAGAGTTCTCCTAATCCGTACGATTAGGTTTCAACGCCTTCTAAGTCCACCTAATTTGTTACAAGACTTTAATTGCACTTACCAGAGAATACTTCTAAGTAATGGAAGAATTTGGTTGAGATAAGTTGGGCAGTAGTCACAGTTGACCACATTTGTCAAATTCCCATAGATTTCCTAGCCAGCCTCTCAAAAAAAGAGCACTGGATTCGAGTTTGGCTATTATTGTGCCCATACAGTGCATACCATTGTCACGGTCAAGACTAGAACTCCAGGCACGCTTTCATGGACCAAACATGCAGACTATTGCACCATTAATTTCACATTAGACACGACGAACATGTCATTTGCAAACGCTCAATCCCATTCGCTAGTCAGTAACACTCAGTTTACCTGATAACCTCGTTGCTTAATCCTAGTTGAAAGTGCTGCCGATTTGTTTGAAAAGCCAAGCCACTGCTTAAAGTTGTTCGTCGCAACAGGTTCATTGAACAGCCCATCCAATCGGAATTATCTATACGTGAACTTGAAATATTTGTCCGTCTATGTGCACAACCACTGTGAATCACTTATGAATGTCTATGCTATTGGCATAGGTAAAACATTTATCCACTTTTGTACACTCATATTTCACTTCCGTTCACAAACCATTAGCTTCTCTTTGACCAACTGGACTCGGTTTTCTATCCTTTGCGTCTTCTGGTACAACAGGCACTTCATCGCTGGCAACGTTTACGTAAAAATATGGAGATGCATCCCAGGTTTCCATGGCATGATCCGTCACAATACAACGACCTTTCACGCTTCCCGAAATGGGTTTCAAGCCATCGAACCGCAGTTCATTTGCATATGACTCCAGAGTACGAGTAACCAATTCGGTGGAACTGATTGCCTCTTCATCTGTTCGACGAATATCCCAATAATAGAACACATCTTCCACTCTCTCACCACTGAGTGCATCTGATGAAAAAGAACAGTCAATGAAAGACCAGTTATGAGCAGTACATGACCAATATGCTAGAAGTAAGCTACACGTATACGATTGATTATGGAAGAAATAGTCTAGTTACTACGTAAGTTGCGATCGCATGATGCCCTCTATCATTCATAGCAGTCAACAGTTGGTTTATGGATTGACCTTCATGGGATATCTCTCGAAAGTGGAATGCGTAAATGTAAGAATTCGTAGGAGTGATTAAAAACGATCTACGATGTCAGGAGTCTCACCAAGTATCTGGGACTGACTTACCAAACACTTCGCATTTGAGTGTGGGAGAATCCCCAACACGTCCGGACAATTGGCCATGCTTGTCCAACCCGTCCACAACGACACGGTACTTTGGATAAACCGGTTTTTCTGTTGGAAGAAAGGTTAAAATAATTCTAGCTCTGCTGTCATAAATAGACTATTAGGGAAAATGGATCAAACCCAAACATGAATTGTCAAATCACTAACAATCCATGCCAGATGGTTGTCAGCTCACGCTTGTTGGACAGCCCGGACAGTAGCAAATGACTCGTGTCCACTCCGGCTGCAAATGATGTGCTATAGTCTCTCTGCACAACGACCTTGCTCAGACACTTCCACTTAACAAGTTTCAATGTCGTCCACCATCACACATCACCGTCACCCTCCTTCCTTCTGACTTGGCTTTAAACAGCGAGCATTTTGACACAGTGGTTCGCTCTGATTCAATTTCTTGACCGTTTGAAAAGCAATAAACAAGTTGAACTTGTCATTTGCAACCTGGGTATTTATCTACTAGTGGCATATGGAAGCTACGTGTCTCTTTAATGTGTACGACCGCGCCTATCAACTCGTCCTTACTGCGTCTGTCTGCTTTTGAGCTTTGGATCGTAACTTGTCTTTATCATACTGAGTGCAAGGTCGTGAGTTGGGCGGCTATCTTAAAAAAGACCTGAGCACTTTCGGTCCCCGGCACTTTCATGTCAATCACGTCATTCAACCAAGACATATGTCATGCGTAGCAATCCAGTCCTGTGTGTGCAGAAGTAGTTGACCTTGAACCTCTATCTGCCATGGTTCTGACCAATAAGAGGCTAGTGTATACATTGGGTTGATGTATGAACTTAATTCGTTTAAATACTTCTCGATGTTCACTGCTGTTATGTGTCATCTAAAGAGAACATACGAAATGATATTACCATCTTTCAAAGCCGGTCTTCTGATTCCGTTATTCACAAAGATATCTATTCACCTAACTGAGGTTCTTAACGTTGAATCAGAAGCATTAAATCGTACGGTAAACTGAAAATGCGGAACCAAACCGATAAATGAAGCAACCATCGAAAGTTGGGAAATTATGCTACACAACCTATGAATCTCTAAGATGCATGTTGGGAATGAAAGAGCGATGTTCAGTAGTGATGCTACATTTATTCCAACCAACAGTAGGATGCAAAATAAGCGAATGATCACTTTTTGTGAGAAAGCGAACATACTCCCATCTCTGGTAACAAATAAACGGGATTTTCGGGACAATTCCAAGTGAGCTTTGCTAACTTTTGTTCATGCTTACGTACTCAGAGGCCACTTCGTCCAGATTGTCCTCTAGCACAAACCAGACATCAATCCACACTCGGATTGCACTGCCAGACACTAAACAGCACATCATACTAGCCAAATGCGACGAACAGGAAGTGTGAATACACCAAAATATTTACAAGGACGATTTCATTGCCAGAGTATGAGACAAAAGTCTCTACTCTTAGGTAAGCCTTCCATACACTTAAGACCTTCTCAATTTCCAGTGCCATATGAAAGCGAACTACTGTACTTCCAAAACCCGACCCCCTCCTCTGTGTAAAATTCCATCGAACTGTTGTCTACAGACAACTTTCAGAGTGAAAGTTTCGCTAGTCTTTTGAGTCATCACCGTATGTCGGTAGTTAGACCGATGTTCGTTTGCTTTTGTATATTGTAGATAAGGAATTATGATGCACGTCATGGACAGTCATTTGACAACAGGCTATTAGGATTTTCCTACGTCCGATAGACTGAAAATAAATGGTTTAGGCATGCATCCATGAGAAGTACAATAACAATGGCTCAAAACCGTCCACTTAACGTGCCCCTCCTGTTTAGGTCAAGAAGTGGAATGACAGACATACTGTCAGAATGAAACAGACCAATACAAGTATTATCATCAATGATGAATGCATGGTGCGCCATCACAGTGATCATATGGTTTTGCCTTCATGACACTGTTTAGCAAGATGAGGCGTAGGTCTGTACATGCATATTCTAGGTTGTGTTAGACATTAAATAAACAATAACCAATTCCTATGAAGTTTCTAGTACGTTACACTATATGCAATCTCTCGTGAACGATAAACTACCTACGATTTTCCGCACCTTTCGAACACATTAAACAGCTTCCCAACATGAACTGTTGTTCGTGACCCATTGGTGTTTACTTAGAATGCAGTCACTGAATGATTGGTAGTTAAAAACAGTTGTTTTGCGAAACGAATGTGACGCCAAAAGTCAAAACAGCAAATTGCAAGATTAGTGTTTATTAGTGTGCACTGAAGACCTAGTCGTGAACCATGGTTTCTAACATTTGGTGTTTATCTGCCTGAACCATGAGTTGGAATAGGTCACTAGAACATAAATATTTGAACATGTGTCTTTAGAACGCCCGTATCGCTTTGGAGGCAAACTGTAGCTAGTAAACATGATCAACAGTAATACACAGGACAAACTTTAAGGAAATCCGGTAACCGCTGTCTTTGAGCCTATTTATTGCATTCAACATAAGCATTTTCGGGCACAGCGAACCAGTTCGGAAACTCGAACTAACAACCGGCCGTCACTAACCAAATTCATTTGTGCGATTGAAATTCACTTACCACATAGTAGGACGTGCCAGTTCGGTAGGCTATATATTCATGAATCGTTGCAGAGGACATAAAGCACATCTGTCCAACTATATACTTAACATGCCAATCATGCAGTTGGTATCTAAATAACGTCTGACTAACTGAATCTTTAAGAAATACCTGATTCCGGATGGTTTCTAAAAGGTATTCTCATACGTTGTTGGTGTTCACCAAATCTGATGCCTGCAGGTTTTGTAATACTTGACTGATATACATTAGAGAACAATTTTGGTGTAACTCCGAGTATGAATTAGACTGCGTCGAATGTGTTCAATGTGGCTGTTTTTTAAGGAACACTAATCTGATGACAAATCTAATGTAAAGCCTTACGAGTAGATTACAAACTTCTTTTTTGTTCATCTATCATATACGACCATTCCTGATGATTATCCAATTGAACTCGGTTCTGTACTAATCAATTTTCTGAGCTGTCGTCAATAGCCCCCTACCTGGTACTTAACTCGAAATATTATTCGGAGTAGAAATAACGTGATCACAACCAGTTTTTCAAGTCCTTTCCAGATCATATGTTTTTGATTAGTTAAAAGTTTTTCTAAAACTCCTCAGGTAGATAATCATAGTTTTGTAGTTTAGGCCATGAGATTGTCAACGTGAATTTAACGAAGTTGAGTTTAGTAGTTAGATTCTCGATTGCATACTATTCTAATTCATTGTTACCCACGGAGATAAAAATAACAGCAGATTATAGGGGTCTCATTTGCAACCGATTACAGAGCATCACTTACCTGGTTTATGAGGTGGTAGATCAGGAGAATCCGGAAGTAGACGATAATACGGGGAACTGTACATGCGGGTGCCATCGAATACTTGACATCGAAATCTGGTCGTGCCTGCTTTCGGTACTTCCTTACTGGTTTGTATGGAAATTCGACCATTTGGATGTTCATAAAACATCTCAACAAAAGGTCCAAGTGAGCCCTGGATTTCCGGTGCACCTTCAGAAGGAGTGTATCTTATATCCCAACCGTATTTTAAATTCGGAACGACTTCTTTCGTTTGTGTATCTTGGATTGTATGGGGATTGGGAAGACAATCACAATATATGGTCAGACCCATATACTGAATCATGTGGCTGTCTGGTAATACCGATGTGTTATCGTGCATAACGCAATGAAACAAGCCAGTAGTCCCACGTACGTTAGACCTCAAAGCTAGTACCCTCAAATTATTAAAAGAGCTAAGCACAGGGTATCACTACAGAAGATTTCTGTAAAGGTAGCAAGATATATTTTCAGAACAGCAGATAATCTTACAATCGGTTCAGTGCACACGTATGCTCCTGAGCAAAGAAACAGAATTGACAAGTACAAGGTCGATGAGTAACAATATACCTAAAAGTGTTCTAAGCAAAATCACCAGAAGTTTTGTTACACAAGGATTGCAACTTCCAGATTAACATAATCATAATGTGAAGGGTTCTTAACCAAGCCATAATGAGATATCACGAAAAACGGTGATGGTTTTACCTCCATTTTTGCAAGTGTTGATTTTTGTATCCTCAATGTTCTACTTTCCTCAAAAACGTAAATCAATTGCAGCCACAGTTTGACGTCTTATTCATGAAAAATAGTTTATAATTGTTTTCGTCTGTTTTGTGGTCGGTTAATCAGTCAGCTATTAGTCGAGACATTTTCATCAGCAAGTTACGTCAGGCATTTTGTTTGATGTGTGCATTAAGGAGGAATGAGAACAGAGTTGCTGACCTACCCTTCGGCACACAGGTTAAATTGTGTGTGCTATCCGGTTTAATATTCGCAGCTCGCAAGGCTGGATCCACACCGTCCACCGTAACAACAATTCGACCATCACCTGTGGGGTGTACAGAATTACAGTATGTGTAGTTGTCAGGACTAGTAATGTTTATACGCATATTCTTTCCAAATGCAAATGGACAAATCAAAATTCACCTATGAAACTAAAGAAATGTAAGAAAACCACGGAACATGAACAAAAAATCGTAACATGCCTTCTATTTCCTGGCCTTTGGGCGTTAAGGCAATTTTAACCGGGAAGTAGTAGGAACGATAAATTTGACGTCCTCGATAGGCCAGACAACGTCCAAGAACTTCCCCTTCGATGCCATCCAGTGACTTCAGCTTCGCCAACTGTAATCGATTTCCATCCTGTGTGACTTGGTTGGCCACCAATCCCAAAGTGAGTAAACCGCCTGAGGCGCGACGCAGTTCCCAACCGTAGGTCAGTTCATCAGGTGTGTCACCTGTGGTAGATTCTATCGAAAATCAAACATTTGCGTGGTTATACTCTCGGTGCCTACAACGGCTACAAGGTGATTTATTAGAAACAAGATACCCACAATCAGGTATTTAAATTGCAGGTCTGGAATAAACTAATAACCAAATTTACCATGCTCAGCTTGCTTGATAGGTGGTAACTGGAGCACGTCTGCGTTTTGTAGAAGTGCTCATCTGGATGCACAGTGGTTACTGAACCACAAAATAATCTAATGGTGTTCTGTGTGTAGTGTGTAGAGTGGAACGGATGGAATTTATGCCTTCAGCAACCGTCTCAGCCTGAATGCTTTCTTCCCTTACTATTTCTGTCAATTTAAATAATCAACGCATTATGGGAAGTAAGTGTGGGTCCATTGACCTGAAGTTGAGCTCACGATTTTCGCATTACGAACAACAGCAAGATAAAAACTGGTCATGCTACGTCAGTACAAAGGAGCAAATTCAACCTCCGGGATGAAATTATAGCACAAGGGTTCTGTAGTATGGTGTGATCATCTTGCAACCTATCGTGTGACAAGTGTGAATCAGCATCACATAGTGGATAATCAATGTTCTGATAGTTTTGAATCACAAGGGTTACTGGATGCCAAGACAAACTTACCTGTAGCAATGCACTGCAGCTCAACAGTTTCACCTGGGACAGCAGTAAGGGTTCCGTCTGGTTTCAGACCTCCAACGTGTAACGTGATCAACTTGCCAGTAACTGTAAACAAGTAAACAAGTGGGCAGCTATGTACACCCCAAAGTCACGCAAACATCTACCGTGCAGTGTGTTTGGAAGAGAGAAATGAACAGAGAAAGACTGAAACGCGTTTAAGCATTCAGATAAAACTTCAAAACACGTTAACTGATCATAGTCTTCAAACATATCTTTATTTTCTTCCAGAATCTTGTCCTTCCAACTTCGTTCAGATGTGTTGTTAGTTTCTGAAATAGTTCGCTTATTGAGTTGTGCAATATCAACAGGTGTTGGCTGCAATACTTCGAGATGAATTAGCATATCTAATCGTAAACCAGCTGCATAACAGATGTGATGAGAGGAGAACAGAAATGTCACCATAAACTAAAACATTTTCACAGGCTATTATAACATAATAGATCTGAATAAAAAAAACTCGTGGCTACTGGTCTTTCGATTCAAGGTGTCTACCAATCTGTAAGGAATAAAAAGGAAATCGTTAAAACCAACCTAGGACTCGGTGTGCTAGCCTGAAGATTGGAAACACAAGCAAATGGACAAAGCGAGTACGAAGCAGAGGATGATAATTCACCAAAATGGGCATTCTAGACACAAAATAATGTAAAAATGGCGGTCATAAAAGACTTCGGCTTTGTTCAATACATACTGGGATAAGTTGAAACAATTCTCCACCAAGCTAGACCTTATATAGACTGTAGTTCTTTAATAGTATAGGATGCGTAGCTAACCACATTTTTTAGTTACAGGATATTTACTTCGTATTCAATTTTAAAAAATCTGACTTACTATCCGGTGGAATTCCATCCGGACCAATGTCCATTGTCGAAGATCCGTCTGACCTTGTGACTGCCACAGCAAAGAAATCCGAAACATACGACTTGACCGGACCAGCCGGTTCATCCGGTGAAGATGGACGTTTACCCACAATGGCTACACAACGTATTTTAAATGGTAAATCACCTCGTCTTGGACCGGACAACCCACGCAGTCGCAATTCACCGTTTGCATCGGTTGACAATCTGTCAGCAAACAAACTGGAATCGATTGAACGACCGGTGACGTCCGTGAACTCCCATCCATACAGTACGTTATATTCGGCTCGCATTCCATCAGTTGACAATCGTTTATTGGTGGTAGCGTCTAAGTGGAGAAACAGGCAATAACGAAGTTTGCAACGTACAGCAAACGGGTACACCAACCTGCTAATTTTGCTATATCTAAAATCATCTCTTTTCACATACAGATACCGATGACGTTCACAATAGAAAATTGATGAAACCCACTCCTACAATTCTTCCGTTTCTTCGTGCTTAGGCGAACTAAGCCGTGAAGTCCTCGGCTCCAAGGTGAATTTGTCGACAGAATAAAATTTCCACGTTAATTACAGTTAATCCTATTGGATGAGAGGTTTCATTTGGGTTTCTGACTCCAAATAAGTGTTATCCACGTCACCGATAAGTTCCGCGATTATTATAAATCATACTAACAAAATACTAACTTATTACTCTGGTGAACTGAGTAAATCTCATACAATTGCCTGTGATGTCTGGGACTAGTTAGTTGTTTATATCTCTATTAAACAGATGGGCGTACCACATTGTCAAAGGTACAATGGCTCACACGTACTTCAATAGCTCAGACCATGTGACGATTTGTGTACCAGTTGGTGACCGACTAACTGATGAAGATTCATTAAGGTAGGCAAAAGCAGCGAACATTTATGACATCTCCTCTGAAACTTAAATAACAGATCAACCAATGAAAATCATAAGCACTCAGAATCTATCTGTCGCTAACGCTGGTCGGATGTTTCATGCACATACATAAGTGGTTTGGAATGAACAGAGTACAATGAACCAACTGTAATTCAGAAGTTTACTCACTTCGAACTTCGCAATTTACAGCCACGCTCTCTTTTTCGCTTCCAGACAACTGTCCGTCTTCGTCCAATCCGATCACTTTAACTCGAATACCATCTACCAAATGAAGAATATCATTAATAGGAGTGAAAAGCAGGGTGGATGTAACTGACTTTCATATGAAAATCCTCAACAAATCAGCTCATTCTCATGTAGGTTGGGATGGAGTAGGGCGAATTATTAGGCGGCTATACCTAAACAATGCTCAAGTGCCAAACTTGAGTTCTCTGCTGCGTGCAATCAATAAACTTCGGAAACACGTTGGCTAGGGAACTACATAGATTCATTCACTGTCCGAGAACAACATGCAAACTATGTTATGTGATACGCTTCAGTGGTCCTTATTTCTCGATATTGAAAAGTGTCAGGATGTACTTTTTTGTCACCCAAGAATTGACTACCCATTTATTTTGTTCCAGGCTCTCTATCCTTCTCATATAAACTGTTCAATCACTCCATCATGATTAATTGGGGTGTGTTGACATCATAATTACCTCTGGTTTAAAACTCTCTTCTGTAGTAGTCAATGTTTGGTGGTTAAAGTTTATCGTGAGCGGTTAAACACCTGTCAATCGGTTATAATTTTGTGTCCGATTATATTATCCCTCACTCGCTGTGTTGTTTACCTGTTCACAAGCAAGCTTCCTCGAAAGAAGTGGAAACTGATATCAAAGCTTATGAGCTTCAGCTAAACAGCTAAAGTTAGTCCAGATGACTCGTCATGTGATCATATTACACCAAAACTTCTGGATGCATGTGTGAAACTTTCAGTGCTCCTTAATGCCTCCTACTGATGAAACGTAACATTAATCCGCGCTGCGTACAAATACCTTACATTATGTTTGCTTAATCCTTCGAAATTGATATTCTACAACCATTTTCGCGTTCGTTTAGACCCACCAGATAAAGATCATTCAAACTAAAGTTAGTACATCCGAACCGTACACAGAACGGATATGCGTGAACCCATGCATTCTATTGGTAGATTGTCCACACACCGCGTGTTAAACACACATACACGTGCGAGGTGATGACTACCTCATTTGAAGCTTGTACAATGTGAATTTTCTGATTTAAATCGCTTGATAAAGGCTCTCCTAGAGGGTCGAAACGTTGCGAAACCGATAACTCTGGTTTTTAACTCGTTGTGGCTTAACCAAGGATTTACTTGATAATCATTCAAACTAGTTTAGAACTAACGATCATTCACAATGTGAGTCGGAGTCATTATCCGTCTGGCTACCAATCTTATGATTATCGTCAGTGACGAATAAGATTTTATAGCTTTCTAAATAACGGTATTCGATGGCGCTGAGACAGTCCTAATGCCTCAGATACGGCTGATGAACAGCATGTTGTTGGGCTTATAAGGTCGCACCGGTAACAAGCCTGGGCATATAAACGGTACGAATGGGCGCGTTTGGAGGGCACAACTCTGGCAGATGGGCTTGGCCCCACTTGGACAGCACGCGCAGATTTGTCTTGCCAAGCCCTTTGTCCCTATGCTAGTTCTTCACATATGCCTTGCGGTATTACTAAAAGTGGCAACCTTTTGAACGCGAACCCATGAATAGGCCTATCCTATGGCATCGCCACACTGGAGCAAATTAGCATTCAGTAGTCGGTGTCAATGACCAGTGTTAAACAAGCCAGAGCACAACACTGCACAGAAGCAACCTTCCGATTTCACTATTCGATGACTAATCAGTTGATTGTTCACAAGAATTAGGCTACTAAAGGTCGTTTGCCATCGTCACATTCTTGGTCCAGGTGTGGCAAATATATTCCAGAAGTGTCTGACATCCAGCCGCATCAGCACGCTAACTCAAACAATCCTCAAATTACCTTCCGCTTTCCCCGGAAGTGGAATTATATCCGGGTCAAGAGTTGTGGGCTTTTTGATCACATCAATTGAGAAATAGTCCGATCCATAGACAAGCAATTGGTCAGCAGATAAAGACTGGTCTACGTGACTGGCTGGAACATGCACGACACAGCGACCCTTCACGTTGCGTCCGCGTGTACCCGGTGGTGCACGAATTCCTCGTAGTCCGAGTCGCTCTCCATTGGCTTCCAAGTTGACCGCCACATTGGTGGTTGATACGGGATCCTCATCGACATATCGCCATTCCCAGCCATAACGAACCCCATGGATTGGGTGAAGCGGAGAGCTAGAAGCCACAACGATAGCTTGACAACGTAATGATGCGTCGTCTCCTACACGAGTGATGCTTATCTGTCGACGATCGTTCAGCCCGCTGACTTCAACACGCACGCGCTTGTCAGAGTAGGAGGGACTGATCGGTTCAAGGGCTGTAACAAACCGCCACATGTGAAAAGATATACTCGATTACGACCATCAATAATCATTAGGCATTTGTCAATTCCCCATGAGTAACATCAATACAGACGGATCACATCAAAATAGTTCGAAAGTTATGTTGAAAGATTAATTTAAAAAGGATGGTGCTGGTTCATGTATATAAATCGGTGGCAGACAGAACGAATTGAACACACTGATCAACAACGAGAACACAATACAACAACCAAAGGTTAACATCATCAATATTTGTGCAACAAACTGGTTACAGCGAAGCTCTAACTAACTAACAGAGTCACACAACTCGTTTCTGGCAAACGATTGAAGAACTGGTCACATGACTCGCTCATAGATTTAGGCAAACGCCTAGATATACCGTGAGAAACACGACTAACCTAACCTCATCTTGAAATGTCAACATAAACCCATTTGGTTCTCCATCGATCCTGACACTCAATCCAACAGTTAAAGGATTTTATCCGGTAGAAATATGCAGAGTGGCGTTCGCATCGGCAACATTATATCCAGAGCCGCGGGAAGGCGGAGATCATTCGTGTCACTTAGATGCATCCTGTCGATAAGACTGATTAGGTCTTTCTGCCACCGAGGGCAATTTCGTGATTTAATCACGTCACCACTGAACAGAGTCTGGTCAGAATGTGTTCATATGAGATAAGTTTGCGTAGAAACTTTAAGTAGGAAAGACCTTGAAAACCTAAGAATGACACTCATTTTCTGACTAAATAGAACAGTGTTGAGTTAAGAAGATAGCATTACTCGTCAAAGCAAAGAAGTTTAGTTTGTAGGAAACACGTGCACAGGTTCATTGGGCTGTCTGAGAAACTATTCAACAGTCCATGACTTACGTTTAGTTTCTTCATCTTGAATGTTAAACGTGAAGTAAGGTGAACTCAATGTAACTCTCTGTTCTAACGTGACCATGCAGCGACCACGAGCATTAGGGTTCCGGTACACATGGGTAAGCCGCAATTCGTTATCTACCGCCAATTCGTATCGAGAAGCCAACTGACCCGCGTGTAGTTGTTCTCCGGTATCGCTGACAAACTCCCAGCCTATAGCCGAGTTTGGCACTGGTGTGTTGGTGGTCGCATCTGAAATTACACCATGGGACACAAAATATTCCCTTAACAATTCCGGATAACACTGAGATGGGATTTTAATTCATTTCTGCGCACTGTAAGATAAAAACCTCTAAATAATGATTCAACTGTCCTCATAACAACAGATTAATTTATTCCCACAGTAACACAAGGATAACGCGTAATCTCTGAAACACCACCCTTTTCTGAAATTCCCGTTGTCCATAATTTTAGTGATCTGTTGGTCTATTCCAAAATGAAAAAATCAATCAATCACAAGCTCCCTACCGGACTATTATTTTGCGCTTTCGAAGACTGCATGGATGTTCAATTGGATTGAGACCAGAAAATCGAACAACCCAGGATAAGGAGTCGAAGTCTCTGGTCAGGGCGATATTTGCACAAATGTTATTTACAATAAGAAGGTGAATAACGCCAATAAAACCATACATGACACGTCAGTAGCAGTGTATTGAATACGCTTGATTAATAAAACTGTATAACAAGGTGTCTAGACATCGAGATCCTGAGTACACATTGAAAATGATTTTCATTGTTGTGAATCACCCGTTGAAATAATGGAAGCTTACAGGATATGACGGACAAATAGACTGAAGTGAAAATAGTCCCTCACGTGTAATTCGTTTGCTGGATGAAACTGTACTAGTTTTGGACTTGAAAGTGCTCACCGTAGGACCGTGTACTGTTTAGCTCGTGGGGCGGAGTCGAAGCATGAGATGCCGTTTAGTATGCTGCGTAGCAGTGAATAGTTATTCTTCTTAATACGTCGCATGGAGGTGTGCGACAAAACCTGAGTAGTTGTGACAGTGTTTGTGACCATACACCCTATCAAACAATTAAAAAAGTAAAGTGTCGTTGACATCGCCATTAACGATGCCGTTAGAGTTGGAACCACTGACTATTTCGGGGGTTCCGTGTCAGGCGCTGTGTTGGACTTTGGTCTAATAAACATAGTCGCTTTTATAGCTCACATTATCTGTTGAAGTGTGGGGCGAAAAGTCATCAGCATCGAGACAAGGTGCATATTGTATACAACATGCTAGAAAGACAATTGATCTGAGTGCGAAAATGAAAAATTCAACAATCTGCTTGAGGAGCATGTACGAACAAGTTCATCAAAAGTGTGGTGATGGGTTTGCCATGTTGTTGCTAGCTTCGGACGAGGTCATTCGAATCCCTACAGCAGCATTGATTTAAATCTTCATCCCACAAGTACTAATGTGGTAGTACAACTCTCTGACACAATAAGGATATGTATTACTGATTAGATCAAGCAAAAAGTGAACTCAACTTCAGTACTTTATGTGGAAAGTAGCTACTGCAAAATTCTATATGAAAGCAAAAGTTGGGATTAGTTAAGATCTGTATTCAAGTTGTGATTCGAAAGTCTTAATGCTGCTTACCAGGAGGCAATGACAAGCAAGGCTTTCACCAGCCTGCAACATGTAGTCACGTATACAATAAGTTTTAGACGAATAGTGCCGCATCTCGAAGTAAATCTAGTTAACACTTGAGCAATTCCAAAAGAACGGTTCACCCCTTACAGTTCATCAAAATAATTGCCTACAAGCTAACTGCACCACCAAACAGTAATGAAAGCAAGGATTTCACAAAGTCCGCCACCTTTCGCTACTCCGACACTTCTTTACCATGAAAATATTAAAGGTTCTGCAATAAAACATGCAGTTTTACTCCGTTTGTTTTCATACTTACATTTTACAATATTTATTCTCAGGTCCTCCACAATCTGCAAACAAACGACCAAGTTGGAAGTGAGAGAGAAACGATGCCCGCTGGATAATCCGCTTATTATTTTAATGTCTTGCTTCGCCAATCCCATTTGCCTTACAGACGGCCGAGCCAAACAATCACAACAGTCACCTCACTGAGTCCGATTAGACTCCGTTCTCTCTAACGTCTCCAGATCCAGATTTGGTTTATCACTACCGCGTCAAACCTAATAAACCGGTTTGCATGAGAAACGTTAGGTGGCTGCTTATCTGAGACTAAGCACAAATGGCACTCTCATGACAACCACATTGATATCAAACTAGGACTGGTAGCTATTCTGCTTTTAAGTGTACATAGTGAGGTAAAATGTTTTCAAAACTAATTCGTTCTGAACCTAATGTTACCTCTGTGTTCACAAGGATGATGTACTTTTTCATGTGCGCGTCCGTTTATTTAACAACTTATGTTAAGACTTCAGCTCAGTGGATATTAGTTGGGAGGTTAAACACACAATACATATCTTTCTGCTCACAACATGCAAAATACTACTTTGTTAGGTATTACACACTTTACGTCATATTGCCTATTCAAGTCTGTTGGGAAAGGTGACCCTTTTAAGATTCATATAAATGACATATTCACTTTCATATCTTGGACAGGTATCTAGTTGAGAAAAGCAATAACAGAAACGATTTGATTGAAGCCTTTGATTATGGTCTATCATTGGTTTGTGGTTGGTCACAATCTTCCATACTCAACAGTGTCAGCTACTGATACTTCTAATCGATCGCCAAAACATCATGCAAAAACTAGCAAACATGACGGTCAATTTGCGTACCTGTAAGTGAACTCGTACACAGAAAATTCATGGCACAGTCTATAAGCACAGGTTAATGTAAAGTCAGAAATCGTACATAGTCTTATCCACAACAAACTTAATAATTCCATATTTCTGCATTATTATTGATAAGACTTGCTTGCCGAATATTCTCCTTGACGAGCAGTCTTGACTGTGTAACACTTCCCAATACTTTTTGAAACGAAGACTTTACAGGGAAAGAAACGACTGGTTCGAAAGTTCCAAATATCATACACAGGACTTACTCAGGGCTGTGCACTTCAAGGTCACATTAGCTCCTGGTTCTTTGGCCACCTGACCATCATCGTCCAACCCTTCGATGCGAATGCGAACTTGGTATTTCTTTTCCGGAACTGGTTCGCCCGGAATATCCGGTACTACTGAGGGTTCACCTATATTGGTTGGTGAGAAGAATGTTGTAAAATGCTGGAGACTATTTTTTAAATGCAATTCATTTTTTCTCTTTTGAGGGACATCGAATTGACTGTTTATTTCATATCAGTTGTATGCTACTTCACAGTGAGAGTGAGTAGTGGGGCAATGGTTAACACAGGTGTTGACATATATCAAAATCAAGAACGCCGAAAACTAGAGATGATTAGTAGAAACGAGTAAGTTTTATGCAAAACATTTTAATAAAAAGCAAGCACTGTGGAAGTAAGGAGGGTTACGGAAATATGCCAGCCGTGTCTTCACGCATCTTGTAAAAGGTACTTAACAATAAAGAATTTCCCAGGCCGAAATTCATTTAAGGTCACAACAACAGTAGTCCATATTCTCCCTGTGCTTAAGTCTGTATTCGCTGGGTAGATCTGAATCTATGAGGATCGGGTTCCATAACCCACAACGGCAAAGCTTGTTTAGCATTCCCTAACCTCATCAATCTTTGATGAACAGAAAAACAGATGAATGATGCTTGGTTGGAACCTAATTGAAGTGGTTTGAACTCCAGGATCACATGCGCTTCCAGTAAAACCGTTGAAGAAAGATTAAGGGTTTACGCAGAGGCCATCTTCATATTTCACACAGGTCCCTTGCTATCATCCATTGGGCGTATCACGCGTGCGTACGCTTGTAACAAATAGCTTCGATAGGCGACCTACTGGCCAAACCTCTCTATCTTCACGATTCCGGTTACAGTGGAATAGTGAAACTACTTACATGATTATCTGCAGTCATGTTTGAATGACAATTGTGTTATATTTCAACCGTCAATCGATGGAGAAAAACGCCAGTTACATAAATGAGAATGGAGAGCTCGTACGTTACATCCGAAATCCGGAAATAAACACGTTTTCTTGAAACAAGGAATAGTTATCACTCTTCCACAAATGCAAGCGAAAATTCCCACTATTTATCGCGTTAAGATAACGGGGTACAAAACCTAGGCAGCTTTTCATAAACAAGCAACTGATATTCACAAACCAAATAATGTCTGCGATGCACTGTCAAATATACGGTGGAACAACTCAATCCGGTTAAAAGTATAGTCCGCTAGATTCTATGTGCTCTCTTCCTGCGATACCGATTTAAGTTCATACAGTTCATTCAACAACAGGCAGCAGTAACGCCCTAACTATTCATTTATTCACGTTTCTTGCTGCATAATTTCTATTTGTGAGGCTGATATCAGTCATTGGCAGTGGCACGTCTTTGGAAGTCGTCATGATCGATAAAATCACTATCATTCGGCTGTGCTCCTCTCCATCTTCACTTCATTCACAAGTTTTCACTGCTAAGTTAACACCGCCATTTGGTTAAACAGATTCACGAAAGTTCAACAAGTCTTGATTCATGCGTCATATCCCGTTGACCTTCATCCTCCTCGATACTGCCACAGTTCGAATTTCTTATCTCAATGATATTGTAATTGAGTAACAAAGAATTATCGCACTCGTTCTATAAGTTCACGCAAGCTCACGAGCAATCGGAATTTTCATGGTATTATCTGAGGCATTTGTACAAACTAACTCATCTACGAGTGTGTGGTGCCGCTTATCTCAGGCTTTCAAGGGAGGCCGTAGAACAATGCTGATATTAGGAGTACAGACTTTACTGAGTCTAAAATGACGGCACAACTACTATGTAACTCAGTTCGTATCCACAAGTTTCAGCGTCTGCCGTTCCTATGATAGTACGTGTGGTCGAAGTTTATCGGGTACGCACACCTGATGACTGGTAACAACCACGAAATCGATTGTGTACATCCGGCGAATCTTACTCACTAAGCTCATTATGTCTACCCAACCATACTTTATATCTGAGATACTTGCTGACAGAAATTTAAAAAGCGATAACAAACAGTGTGACCTTCATTTATCTAAAAACAATGGTAACACTGATTGTAAAGTCCGCATTCCTTCATTGATCTCATCTTTATAATTTGAAGTTCATGCGATCATGAACACTACAAGTAAATCATCGTGTTTATTCAACCTACCTGGAGATGACCGACCCACTTCAGTTCACCTACCAAACCCCCTAATTGGCATCTGATGTCTTTTTATCGATGCTAGATGGATATGATAAGGTTGTGCAATGATGTTTTATTGACCAGATTGAGGCCTCCGTAATAAAGACTCGCAGTATGTTAATAGAACTTCTATACTGTACGAAAGCGCGAGTGCTGTATTGTAATCCGCGCTTCGAATACACCGCGAAAAAATGACCATATATCATCCAGTAGTCCAAATAACTGCAGGGTTCTTCAGGATGTGTGATTCTACTCAGTTTCTTTCTTGCTCTATAGCTGACGGATCTCCCACTGACCTCCACTGTCCTTGTCTACAAATATGTCAGTGTTGTGCTTTACAATTCTAATGGCAGTGAACATAGTTCAACTTTTCGACATAAAATAACGATATCTGTCAACAAAACTCAAAAAATCGCTCAGACATGCTTCTTAATTATGATTAGGGTGAAAGTCTGGTAGTTATTTTTGCTCATTTAACCACCATACTCGCTGTGTCAACTGTCATGCAAACTTCTCAATTCAATATCTATGACAGGTTTTTATTTTCTGTTGGTCTCTCCTAAGCACATGTTAATAGTGTTTTGTCGAAGATTCGGAGTTTAATTTTCTAGTCCGTTGATTAAACTAACTAATAGTCCCCTCCAGCTTTTAGTGAGACATTTGGCTTTACTGTTATACATCTGAACATTCTGCAAACGATTATCATTATTTTGCGTTGGTTACTCAAACACGTTCCTTTGTTTGCTCTTCTACATTTGTGTCAACTTGGCCTCCAAATTTTTCACTGATTCTTCTTTGGGAGCTAGTAACCAAAGTTGTGTTTATTTGCAAAAGATAGCTCTTTAAACTCAGGCTTGCGCGAGCCTCTATGCATAAAAATCTTTGTAACAAACATACAATAATCACAAACAAATGAACCGTTGGTCAAGAGTGGATCCACTAAAGTTCTGTTTCAATGTGTTTTAACACCAAGTGAAAAACTTATGTCAAGTATTTTGTTTCCAACTACTTCGTATTGTCACAATGTCTACCGGTTTATTATTCAATTAAGTGAGATGAATAAAACCAGCTCTCAGTTCCAACAACAATCAGTGAGTCAAAGTTATAGCAAGCAAGGGCTTCGACTTGAGATAAGCATTCTCAAATACAATGCAGCCCATAATCCGTACACCTCAAGTTGAATTCGTGGATTGTTTATCTCAAGTCGAAGCCCTTGCTTGCTATACCTTTGACTCACTGATTGTTGCTGGAACTGAGAGTAATTATTTGGACCCATATGAGTTATACCACTGGTGATGACAACAATAACAGTGAGTCAAAGGTATAGCAAGCAAGGGCTTCGACTTGAGATAAGCAATCCACGAATTCAACTTGACGTGTACGGATTATGGGCTGCGTTGTATTTGAGAATGCTTATCACAAAACAGCAGAACACGATTTCTATTGGTGTAGGATAAAGGAATTGGCAAGAAATAAAAATAACCACAATAAACGGGTAGGTGAGAAATCAGAGCAGTTAACAAACTAACTGTGGAGTGCTGTCTTGATCAAAGGCATTCAAGCAGATCATGAGAATATCATCCATACTAAAGACTACATATCGGAACTTTGACGAGCACTGAATTGTTATGGAAAACGTACAGTGAATGGTCTTGAAGTTTTTAAACTCAGTGGTTTCGACAGCATCACACGATATGAAAGGATAACCGATCATCAGACACGTTTGTTTTACCACATATACGGCATATTGGCGAGAATACCGTGCGTTAAGAAATCAGTATGTGGTCAAATTAGAGACTGAAATCATTTGTTGGTGTTGCACGTTGTATCTCGTCCAACTACTCACTTGGTCCACATCCGGGTCCGTGTGGTCCAATCGGGAAGTACGGACTACTGAAATGATTGCATTTGCCCCTCGTCTGAATAATGATACAACGACCTATCAGCGGAATTCCGATATCTTGCAGCTGAGTCAAGTAGAGTTGATTGCCCTGTTGTTTTACGCCTTTAGCCAACAAATTGACTACCGGAACATCTTGCCCAAATTGGTGACGTATCTCCCAACCGTAAATCAAATCCTCCACGGAAATTCGTGTGTCTAGTGGGGAAAGAAGAGATGAAGCACATGCAGGTTAAATTCACATGCGTCCTGTTGGAAACCTGTATCTAGAATTCGTTCTAGTGTTTTACTCCGATGGTGAAATGAACTGATCGTATTGGGTCAAGTACATACAAATACCCACGTCGCAAGCGATGCTCACAGGAGTGGTGGCCGAGCAGACAAGAGCGAAGGTTAGCCCGTTCACTTCCCCCTTCAGACTATCCCTACCAGATGAGCCCGTTTTGTCCAAAGGCGAAAACCGCCGTGGAGTGTCGTTTGGAGGGTGAACATCAAGAAACATCACAAACATCATTTCAAGCCTTTGTGACGGCAGCTGGTGCAAACTGGCGAGCTGATGAGGGATGTGTCCAATCACACTAACGGGGTGTAAACGAGCAATAACTCAGACACATGTTGATAACTCTTTCGCATGTCAAAACAAAACGAAAATCCACTGATCAGACTCTAAGATGTTCAGCGAGTCGCTCGTTGTAGCTGATGAAGGAGTCCAAAATTCACACACAGAATTCAAGTCTTTGATCTTATTGTAAACATTAGTGAGTTACGGGAACAACATGAATTGAGATGGGGTTGGGTAGTAAAGCAAGGAGTAACAACAGGCAGGTGCACACAGCTGTTTGTGTTACTTCAGTTACATATTGTTGTGTATAAACTAATCTACTCAAAACCTAAGTAAGCGCAATTCGTTCTATCTCGAGGTAGTGAGAGTAATCACTGGAGCAATACAAACTACTTGGAATGCTAAACTAAGTGGAAATACCGTCGAGGCTGGTAGTGAGCCATTGTTACTATTTGCCTACAATACGATCTGGATTCAAGTGCACTGCTTTGCTGAGGCGATTCATGTTCTCATATCATCTCTCATATAAGACACTTTCTATGAACCCTACTATTTCTTGTATGATCAATTTTGTCGTTGGGTTTGCATCCTCACGTCCATCAGACAGAATTTTCGTATCATCACAATACATCACAATCTGATTTTCAATGTATTTCTTTATGATTGGCTCTAGCACCGTGTGTAGCACGCGGTTAATGTCGTTGACTGACTCAAACTGGTTGTGTCGTAATCCATCTAGTTCTGTCAGTTTCTTATGAAAACAACTACTATACAGATAGCAGACTACCACACACGGAACCCCCCCCCCATATGTATGCAGGCTCACGCCTAACATAACAAATGATCAGCAAACTGAATGGGGAAAACAGATGAATGATTGATGACGATACAAACTGTGGAGATCATGAGGTTTATAAAAATATTTTAAATGGCCATGCGTTTGGTATAGGTAAATGTGTTTCGTAGGCATACTAACAAGAAATAGTTTGCAATTCAAATAACCAATACTTCGGGGACTGTCTCTATCACGTGTAGTTGAAAACGGAGAACCAAAACCTTTATGGCTATAAAGTGAGTGGATCAAAGGCTCATTAAGTTTCTGCATAAACAATGCTAAACATGTGGTTGCTTAAAAAAATACATATTGGGTATGCTATGTAAATGTGAGATGGAGTTGTCTCGAAGTGGTTGAAACGAGAAAGAAATGTCGTTTTGGATCTTACAACATATTCGAACAAACATCCAATTTTGTACACGTCCACAGCACTCCAAATTGCACCTTTTTCGTACTTTCACGATTGCAATGGTGAAAGAACGAATTAAAATAGAAACGGGGAATATGCCTGCTCTGGTCGTGAAGTGGTCGAAAGGTAGAACTGAACTAGAATTGACTGTAAACTTCACAGTCTGCTCAGATATCTTCGAAAAAAGGCTAAAATCGCACTTCTCTTTAATTCCTCTTTTAAATTTAGAACCTCTAACATGACTGTGCTGGGTGTGCACTAACACTCATTTTAACTGAATGCACAAAAGCAAACGTTAGTTTGAAATCATTTGACAACGAAGCGCTCCCTAAAGTGCACAGGACGATGGTAGGCCAGAGCAAACTTACCATTCGGACGACAGGTGAGCGCCACATTTACTCCGGGCTTGACAGGCAGATATCCACATTCATTCAAACCGTCAACAACAGGGAAGATGGTAACCTCTGGTTCACCGGGTACACCTATTTTGAACATAGAAGGGTGTTAAGGTGAGTGAGGGAGCAAATGTGAAAACCACCACTCATGGCAAATATGATCCTAAAGTCTGTGAAGAGAAAGTGATAGTCTAATTTATTAACACAAGTTTACAAATAATTTAAGGCCCGGGGTCCCGTGGATGCTTCTCTTAGAGAACGCCTTCATTAGGGAGATCATCTTGGGAATTCAGGATTCTGGAGTGACTATGCCTTGATCGCAGTTCTCTCTCCCTCGAACACGGCTTAATTCCTACGTTGGAATCACCAAGGCTGCTGCCAGTGCAATTTCTTCTTCGAAGTCAGGAGCTTAATCCTCACAAAACAAACGACTTGAACATCATGTATGTAGCACGGAGTGTCCCACACCGCGGGTGTCGATACCGATTGGTTTCAAGAGAACCAGTATCATGTTTGTTGCCGCTACATTTCCGATTGTACCTCAACATTCAATTACTGCTTTCTTCTCATTAATTTGTCTATGCGAATTAAATATATGGTGCATTGAACTCATTTTACTCACTCAGTTTAGTCTGTAGTTTATGCAATACAAATAACTAGTGGCATTTGCACAGCTCCTATGCCATTTAGTTTCGAACCAGCAAATTGGGAGACATGAGGATGCTACTAGGCAACTCTGCTCAAAGAGATTGTGTATGTTTGCTGTCAATAAGAATATGAATTTTTCGAGGAAACTCCGTGATGTCCACCTCAAGAGCTAATGTAGAGTTAACCGGGTAGACTTGAATTACAGCACGATGTCACATTGCCAGCCAACAACTTCATGTTTTGTTGCATTGAATGCTAACCCGTTCGTTTGCTCAATGAATTACGTCAGTATTTCAGTCATCCGTTACACACGAAATATTTCAATGATTCACACAAGGAGCGAACGGATAGTTACCTCGTTGACACATAGCTTTGACTACATGAACAGAGTCTCCAAGATCCAGTGATTTGCAAGAAAACAGCCCGATTCTTACCGCACTTCAGGTTCCCCCACTTGACTGATAGAAGTGCCAACCAATTAGGTTTTGGCAAGTGGTTTACTGAAGACCCTGGTGCCTAGCGCGGCAAACTGCACAGCAACATTGCTGTCTGTTTCACAATGAAATTAAAACAAAACTCGCCGTCCAGAGTAGGCCAAACTGTCGTTTGGAGATGATGAACCACTGTGTCTTACTTAATCACCTCATCACAGTATTATGTCTCATTTCGCATCAACAGTTCTGTTAGTTCTGAAAATTATTTATCCTTGCGAACTGATCTCAATCCGATCGGTCCCTGGAGTTATCACCCGTTATTTGCAACCGGTCCAGCCATGCAAGATAAATAAATCTCAAAACACCTGTAACAATTTTGGGTGTCACATTGAAGAGCGCTTTACATAGCCAACTATCGTTGATCATAGTGCATCCTATGAGCCCTTTTGAACAGAATGCATTATGTGGAGTATGAAACGGTAAGCACAAGCGTCATCGTACCTGGAGGTTCCTCTTCTCCTTCTTTCAGGGCCACAACATCAACATAGTCAGATGCGTAGCGAACTCGTTTTTTCTCCACTATCACACCCCGCTCCCCATTGGGTCGGCTGATCAGTTCTTCTCGTTCAACCACCACACGGAATTGCGTCGGTGGGCGACTGCCAGGGCGCACGTTATTCAAGTTAATCACACCATCTTTGCCATGAACTTTAACGGTTTCCGCCAGTGCCGAAAATGGTGCAGACTGACCATTGTCATACCTTGTCTCTAGTCCAATGTGCATAATCGAAGGATCCGAATGGACTGATTTCAGTTCACCTGTTGCCATATCTGGAAGTAGGAATAAATGCTAGCAGTCTGTGTAAATCAAAACGGTTCGACTGCATGCATCCTTGATGCAGTTATCAAATACACCTTTTTATTTACTTCCACAGAAAACTGAACAACGTAAATAATGGTCACAAATGCGGTAAATGATACCTGTCAGCCGACCAACTAATAGAGTGTTGGCCGTTGTTTTCAACCGCTTTGGGTGTATTGTTCTCTAGTGAGACCGGAGCCAATGTTAATTTATTATTGTGTGTGCGTATGAATTTCTACAGCGCAAGAACCAATCTGACAACGCTGATTTAACTTTCTTCGAGTCATTGTTCAAATGAAGACAGAAACAATCGTGAATTACAAAAAATGTCCTATGTGGAGCAAGATGAAAAGCTGTATATGCTTGCAAGTTTCTAAATCTGACATACCTTTAAGCTTGACTTCCAAGGTTACGTCTTCACCTTCCTGTGCCTTCAAACGACCGGACTCATCTAACCCGCCAATCACCACACCGAATTGTCGTGGATCCCCATCTGCACGGAAAATGAAACGCGGACAAATAAGGAATACGATTGCAAGACAAGATTTTGCACTTGATCTAGTTGAACCAAACCGTTACGCAAAAGTGAGTCGTACAGCTTTTAGCCTACTTTGAGGGGGGAGGGGTATACTTCACTTGTGAAAATGAGGCTGATAGTAACGGTAGTGAACATAGCATGTTGATTATCCCGATGATCAGATGAGGCCAGATTAGTGATCTGATGATATTCAGTTCGATTCCAGCTTTTTCTTCTAGCATCTATCTTTCCGAATGTTCAAAACAATGATAGACCGTTTGTAAGGTGTCTAAACAGGGAGAAACAAGAAGGTGTCTGTTTTTCATCACCAACAAAATAATGAACTGCATACGAGTGCCGACTACGACGGATGAGTCACTTAGTTGTTTTATGATGTTACCAACTACTGTGAAGCACAGTAGTTCAAACAGATAACACCAACCTCCAAAAATAAAAGAATTTTCGGGAATTACCACAGTGTGCATCGAAACTGACAATCAATCTAGCAATGGTTCACTTACCAGAAGGTTCTGGACGTGAATTAAAAACAAGTGTGTTGTGTATCAGTCACTTGGAATGCAGCATGTTTGTATATTGTCTCCGTCAGCTTATTTCATCCCCGGATATTGACCTGACATTTGTGTAAGATCTGCTGTCCATTCACAAGCGATAGTTAGCCACCTATCTATAGGATTCGGATGACTAGCGCCCCTTCCCCTTGCCCCTGATCGAACCATGGAATAGGGACGTAGTCTATGATTCTGCTGGCTCCATGAAGCAGTATGTCTTGAGTTTAGAACGATATCATACTCTCCGGCACAGTAGTCACTGATGGAACGGCACCAATCTGAACTATGACTACAATTCAGCTTACAAAACTCAGCCTCTATTTGTCCCAAGAAAAAGTTGAAGTCAAAACGACGCAATTCAGTTTAGATTCCTTTTTAACGCTTGACGTTAACGTTATTGTCATTGTTATCGTTACCGTTTTTGTTGTCACATTCAGCCTCAATGATTGAAATACTTCAACCAGCTATACTGGTGCTATACTATTATGCAATCAGTGTAAAAATGTGTTTATGTCAAACAGATACGAATAGAAGTATGTGCATGCTCAATTTCCTGTTCTAGGTATTAAAAATAGCAGGAAGAGAGTAGTCAGTGTATGCAAATTCTAAAGGACTACACATAACCTGTCAAAGTCAAGATACACTCATTGCCAAAACACCATATGAAGAATATGTGAAATTAGGGTAGCCATACAGAGGCGGCTTTCTTACGGTTTGTATTGCCTTGCTTCTGTGGTCGCTTTAACTGCGCAAACAGCTTAGCAAAAATTGACAACTTGCATGCCATTAGGTCCACACACAAACACACGCACCTACCGTAACATCTCCAGCAAAAACGATTACGTCAGGAGTATCTGTACTATCCTAGCAATCACGCGTGACGGACAGTTCCTGCCTACCAGTGGTGGGTTATCACTGATAATACATGCTCATACCATTTGAATATTTGATTTCTCGAAGTTACGGCGAATGGATTCACTTTACCACAACCACCAGAATCCAGACTTCTAACTAAACAGTCGAGTACATGCTAACACCTTTATCTAGATATGACTAGACGAAAATATTCATCGAACATCACAAAATACTCAATAGATGTGACAGTTAGCGAGCATGTTTGACAATAACAAAGTAACATCACCCTCGCTATAGCTTTTAATTGTAACAATTTTGAGCACTAAAGCCAACCCCAGTCCAGGACCATACGTCAGCTTCAGGCTTTGTTATGTTAGACGCCCACTGAGAACTTTCTTTGATTATAAAATAAGGTTGTTATTACTTTATTCACGTTTCAAAAATTACACACAGAGCAACTTAAAATAAATCAAGAAACAAACTCATTAATTGACAGACACTGACCTATAACAAAGTCTGCAAGACCAGCATACTCAAGAGTCCCATCCCCATCTTCTGCTGCTGAAGTCCTTAGAACGTTAAAGTCGAAAAATGTTGATGCGACTTCTTCACCCGGTCTCAACAAACCAAGCTCATGCACCCCCGCTTCCGCCGGAGCCGTTGTCAGGTTGGTGATGATACATCTTCCACGCAAACCAGCCGCTTTGAGACGTACTCCAACCAAAGTCAATCGATTGCCACTTGTGCCCTCAACCAAAATTGCCTCCTGTACCATACCACTGGTGCTCACTGAAGATCCATCACGTTGCTGAATTTCCCATCGGTAGCTCAGGTTCTCAAGAGGTTTCAGAGTCTCGGAGTCTGAAACATAGCAACAACACTTAAAACAGTTTTAAAAAACCGATTCTGTCACTTTTATACTGATAGGTTGGATTGAGCCTGCGCTGTTTTTCTAGACTTTATCTGCAATCGGAAATGAAGACTGTAAACGTTACTACTCATCGATTTAATTGCCTAAAGAGTTTGTACCATTCCGCACTTTCTAATGGTTCACAGTTAGACTGACTAAAGCGGACTGTCAGTAGAGCAATGGTCTCAGAGAAAAATGCTTCGGAACACTTCTAAGGTTGCCGAAAATAGTGGGACTGATAATATTAAGATTTCCAACAGCTTCTTGCTTTCTGTTGCCATGACCCAGTAACCATCAGCATAATCTGATAATTAAAGACTGGACTAGTTATCTTTCCTCAAAATCCCTCAGTATCACGGGTCTCGGTCTCTACGATATCGACTCACCTGTAGCCTGACAAGTCAGGGTCACTGTGCCGTCCTCAGGGACGGTGACCAGCCCGCGATCGACACCGTCCACAAGAGCAACGACTCGCTGATCTGTTAACAGAAGTGACAAGTGATTTTCATATGTGACATTGCAGACAACCACTAACCCTAGAATTCGAGAGGAAGCAATGCGAAATGTGAATTCAATTAGATGTGACAATCAAACAACTGCACAATAATTGCAACAAGCAACAGACTGTAGCTGAACTAAAAGAAGAGAAATCTCAAGATGTCGCTCGTGTCAATCATGTCTTTGCAATAAAGCCTTAACACTTCAACGTTCCACATGAAGCCTGTTGCACTTATAAGAGAAGATTTAGTACAAACACCCATCGTATTTGCATGAATTCGACTGGTAATGCGAAACTGTATGCTGCGTATGTCAGTGAGAGGCGTGCATCGTTCTTCCTTCTTCATCATATTATATTAGTAAGATGCCCCAGTAATCCCCGATGTCTTTTAGTCACCAATTGTCCGTATCTTTACTGGTAATGGGCATACTTTGGTTCCACAAAAAGAACCAACAAGCATAAACGAATGAACTTAGCGTCGTCATCTGAACGGACATCCTAATGTTTCCGAAGACAAACACAGCAAGTTCAAACAGTTCCTACCAGAAAAGCCTACCGCTCTCCTATTGAACGTTTAGCTACGAATAACCCTCAAAAGTGATGATGTCAGCGGCATCTTGGAATTATGGTTAATCAGAATAGTTTTACGCCTATTCAACGTTACTCAGCCAATACAAATTGCCTTAACCATCGGGATATCCAGATCAACTGTTAAGAAGTCAGTCCTACTGCATGCCGAACTACGCAACACTTAAGAGTTTGCATGTGGTGTCTAGCCATCTAGATTGGTAGAATGAAGAGGCGGCTGCGTCACTGAGTCAAAGAGCACATTCCGGTGTGGGTCGGTGACAAGGTTGGCTGTAAAGCTGACACAATGAAGTAAGAATTCAACGGAAGGCAGCAGACAATCAGCGTTTTACACCCTTTATGTAACAAAGAATCAGAGGTCGCTACCGACTGCAAACGCGACGACAATCAAGAAAGCTGTCCTCCTCATATACATAAACAAAACTCCGTTTTATAATCCGTTCAAGTCCGAAGAGAACTGGTCATGGTGGTCTACGCGGGTCACGTATGAACATGAACTGGTGTGTGTGATTTCATCCGTCTGCTTTACTTCGCCACTATATATATATATATATATATATATATATATATGTTCCCACCTATACTGCGACCTTGACGAGGTGGTCGGGCTTGTGTACTGTTTTGATCCGGCGGGCTATGCTGACTAGGACTCCGGTCCTTCCAGGTGCAACCTTGTCAGACAGGCCAAAGTGGAGCAGTCAGACGAAAAGCAGTTACACTCATAGGATTGTATGT
>QNGE01003543.1:43757-73854 GCA_008508345.1 Paragonimus westermani
AGCAGAGTGAGAGTTTATGGACAACTGTCTCGAGCGTTCATCACTTCTAGTGGTGTTCGTCAGGGGTGTCCGATTTCCCTCTTCCTGATCAATTTTGTCATGGACGATATTCTGGAGGGGGCGCTTCGTGAATCCAGTGGGCTTGGTGTTGAGCTTCTTCCTGGCGCTAGATTGACCGACATGGAGTACGCGGATGACACTGTCTTACTTAGCCCCTTTGTCTCACTGTTTTTTGGTTATATTCACTGAACTTTTAGTGACAGATTAAACCAATTTGTTCTGCTCACTCAAACAGTTTCCTAATTCAATTGCATTCTCGCTCACTCTGCTGACTGGCTAAGTTGTTCCTGATCACTTTTGAATCGTGTGAATAAATTTGCCAACGAGCATAACTCTGATCTGCCCCCACAGACTTACTAAAGTGTTAACGACACACGTACTTTCCCACAGCAATAAAAAGCTTGTTCAATATTTCACTGAAATATTGAAGTGAGGCTCTAGCATAATTCATAAACTTCTCATGGACCACCAGTCACTTCCTGCCCAGAATATTATCTTGAAGATAAGCGGAACGAAACATAATCAGAATGATAGATTAACCAAAACTGTAATGCGAAAACAGACTGCTTTTTTGGTAACTGGTTGAGGAAACCAAATAGAAATGTCAGGGTCACGCTACACAAATTTCTAGCTGATCCAGCAGACCGGTTGAAGGGAGATTGATGCTTGAAATAACTCACTGAAAGTTTCGTCGTTCACATTTTTCCTTGTTTATTTCTGCTGCGTTTTAACTTCTAATCTCTCGAACTATCTTCGTGTTAAATGTATGGTGTAATCATCACATAAGTTCATTGTCTGAAAATTCATTCAGGATAAGAAAACGAAACAGTATGCTGTTGTGCATTTTTACATTGCTGTGCTCAAACACGCCTGCGCGAACAGTGAAGTTTTCTGTACGCACCCCACTTGAATGACCAGAGCTGCTTTAAAACGGTTTTGTCTCTAAACCTCACTGTATAATCTGTGGCTATTTAGAATGCTACCCAAAAATGAATCAGATTGAAACCATAAAAGTCAACACACTGGTCTAAATTTACTCAACCATGGAACCATCAATACTCACCCTTCTTCAAAGGATCCGGACGGAAAAGCATCCTAGATGGGTCTTCGGAATGTGGTTGGATTAAAATAAACGGATTTGAACTGTACACGTTGATTCGGCTCGGTTTATTGAGGTCACCGGCAAACGGTTGATAAAGCACCAGACAGCGGCCTTCTATAGGACCTTTGTCACGTAGATGCTCAGGAAGCTGTTTACCGACCCGTCTTGACTGAAACGTAAGCTCGTTTTCATGGCTTTGCATAGATTCGAAATAGTACCCGGGCAAAATCGGTTCCCCAGTTTTCGTTGTGAATACCCACTGGTAGGAGACGTTGAGCAGACGGGTGCCAGTCTGTGTATCTACAGGTCCAGTTATAGTTAACATCAGTTTTAAAGGCCAGTTATTCATACTACAACACAATACAGCACAATGCAGTACTGTACAATGTTGTTTCTCTTAAACAGAAAGGGATTATCGCGTTCCCTATCATGCGTTGAACAAAATTGATCATTTGGGAGGTCGTTTAAACTCGAGGTTATCTGCTTTAGGAGTAAAGTCTAATTATGCTGCTTCTGTGGGAGCAGATGAACTAGGCTTTGATTGACCTGCCGGAGATTTTGCTCAATCAAGTGTGCCTGAGGATGTTGAACGTAATTTCAGATTGAACATTGTCATCATATCCAATTACAATTTTAAGCAAGTATATAGCTACCAAAATGCCCAAATTTGACTTCTAGTCTGTCTCATTTGCATGTGAATCCGCCAGGAAACCTGATCAAACCATGGGAGGCAAGTGTGTGGACACCTACTATGATAATGATTTACTAACACGATTTAAAAAGACCCCAAATTGTCTGGATTGAGAGTGGTGGTTTTCTTATTCTGGACGACTCTTCTATCTAGAAGCACAAGTCGTACATTTCTTCTGGTCGATATTCTACTATCACTTATATGGGGATATTGAGCACCCCACTGGGTTTCCAAATAAAGTGATTCCCAAAAAGGTCTATCCTCAAAGTCAATTTGGTTCCGGCCAGTAAACCACCTGTGGGAATGTGTAAGCCTAGAGTAATCACGTCCCCCCCCAGTTCCAACAAACGACCACAGTCCTGGTTTGATCCCTCCATAGAGACATCAAAGCGATTAGCACCACAATTTTGTCCGCCGGAATCTAGAATTCAAGCTACCCCAAACAGTTAATCTGGTCGATTCACAGACAAGGAGAGCTATCCTTCACTGTTGATACCACTAAGTTATTAGCCTCAAACGAACGGTTGTCATCTGTGTCAGTATGTTATACTCCAAACCGTTGATTGCGGAATTCACGCCACATATATGCAAATAAATTCCTTGTAGTTGTAAGGTGTAGTAATCGCATATCACTTGCCCACTGTTATTGCTCACTGACAATTCGTTATTAATCTTCTCACTACGCCTGAAAATTTAACCGCCTACAACTCCAACTGCACCCACCGCCTGCCAATTAGCAATTTATTTTGACCATGAGAAAAAAACCATCCACCGAAGTTAACATGCCTTGAAACGTGGAGTGTATCGAAGTGGATGTACGGAAGGGAGTTAATATGGGGAGAACGTCTTAAGCAGCATGTCTTAATTCGCCGAATGGCGGCAGGCCGAACAGTGGGAGGGTTTTCTCATCAGTTAGGCGTTTTGATGAGCGTAGTCGAAATTGGAGCATTGTGGAGCAGAGGTGAGGGAAATAACAGATGGCCAGTTAGGCAGAGGCAGTTAATGTTCCATGATACAACCGAACAAGTGTGTGCGTGGTTGCTCATTGTGTGTGTATGTGAAAAAATCCGGCTACTCATCTCATCTACGCTTAAAGAGCTTCGACTAGCGAGATCGATCCTGACGAGGCGCATACGGTCTATGGGGACAGTCCTGTGAACCAATCAGTTACTCTACTGCGGGTAATGCCCTATGTACTCTTGATGCATGGGCTGTATTGTCCTCTCGAAGAGACCGACTACACCCCAGAACAGGCCGCTTTTGTTTATGAATATCTCTTATTTCGCTCCACGTGTTTAAAAAACCATGAGTCACAATATCACCTAATATTGCTTATTTTTATAGCATACATCCGTGGTTACTTCTTCTGCTTCAAGTTCATTAGAAGTTAGCGGAAATGGTTCCACGATGAGCAGGGCTGCTGATTCATGCTAAAATGCTTACAATTGTAACTACTGTGACCTGAAAGTGTTCGAAATCTTATCCATTCGGACATTAGAATCACACTCAAAAATGCTAGTTGTACGGTTCGTGGTCAGACTGATTGGGCAACGACCAGCTTTAGCAAATTGAAAGTATTTAAACCTGGTTATTCATGCTGTGCTATCTACTAAATACAAATGGGAAAAAGAACAAATCAAAGAGTCCCACGAAGACGTTAACGGAAGGAGTTAGCACTTCGCGGACTGTGCAAACACAAAATAATGTGCAGGTCACATGGGACTTGGTCAGCTGACGATGGGTTTACACCCATACCATTCCGAATGCGATCCGGAAACCGTAACGTCCGGTAAGCGATGATCAGCATGCGGTCCGGCCGGTCAAACAAGGTTGAACCAATGCATCCAACTGAGGGTACTATATCTGACGTTATTGTACAAGTTCGTCGAGGCTATCTTCTACGATTTTGTATGGAAAATTGAGTGTAGTTGAGTAAATTCAGTTTACAGCCTACAACTAATATTGTTCGCTTTCTGTGGTAAAAAGGTTGAAATTAATTTATCATTGAAGATGATATCGCTGAAACATGAAATGTCTGCATAACATGGAAAACCTCTACCGCTATGTTCTATTCATCAGATTTGCCTGAAGTACAGGTGTGAATATCATTTTAAGTACCATTTGCGACTATCTAACCAATAGCTACTAAACGACTGGATGAGCAAGGAGTATGAATTTGCAAGTACTGACATGCATCTGATCCGTGCTCACATAACCACCACACAATGGTACGGTACGGAGATATCACACTTCTCGTATTGTACTTGAACTAGTAATACGTAGCACACCTTTGGCATTTGACATTTGAGAATGGACTACGTGTGATGATAACTATTATCGGAACCGTTAATCAATAGAAGATGGTTTTTATTGAAAGGCTTTCAGAACCAAATTAATTTGCAATGATAAAGCGTCATCACTGTAGTAAGACTATTTTTAAACGGCAGAACCATCGAAGTATTCCTATGTCTGCAAAGGCTAAACATTTCTTTTTTGTACATTATTTCTGATAGTTTCATCTACGCTCGTGAAACCAAACCAGTCACATATTACTGTAACAGAGTTTGCCCAAATCAGAACTGATCATTGTGTACTAAAGTACCAGTCATGCAACTGCAGAAACTTAAGCTATTTTGGGGCAAAGATGTACAAAGTAACAGCTTAACTGGTAGATTTCCGGCGAGAGCGTACAAATTAAGGCACAAATATGCTCAACTGGTGCCCTATTAAGTTACTAGCATTGACAGACAAACATGCATCTTTGTGGCACATTCTAAATAGCCTGAACCAAATAATTTGCACTTTATTTGGTAACGCAGGTTACTAGTTACAGACCATGAAGGCCAGGCCCCGTGTTTTACTTTAATCCACCCAGTTCTGGACAAATGCTGTAAATTGCTATAACCCACCGATGTAAGCTTTAGTTGGCTGTCTGATGTCTCATGCTGCGATCAGACTGCGCCCGTCTCATTTTGAATGTTGCGCAGCGGGTTGACACGCGCAATCTGTTCACAGAACAGCTAATCATTCTAAATCAAACACACATAGGGACAGCACGCGGACTTATTGCAAACAGGTCGGTCGAACGATCCTCGTCAATTGACCTCCGAATAGCGGTTTTGTTAGATCAGCCAGCTTATCGGAACGAAACTTTGAAAAGCAAATGTACAAATGTACTACGGGAACTTGTAGGGAATAACCACGTACGAAACAACTGAGTCGTCTGCCTCACACAAATGCGCACACTACTTACGTCGTCTTTATTACTACGACCATGAGGCAGAGTGAACTAGGACACCGATCCAACAAATGGATTTCGCATACGCTCCGATCTACAGATTCTATTAAGCCTGAGATAAGCGGCATAACGAACTGGTAAAGAAATAACTAGCTACAATTTTCTGCATCTATCGCTTCTATAGTAGGATGTGTGATTGAAGTTCACCAGGGACACATACCTGGTGAATGGCACCAACCACGTAACCGGTCGTGTGCTCTTGATGGATTTTGACCACTAAACACACACCACTTATGCCCATTTTCCTTGTCAAATTATAATGACATCATATTGAAAGGTGTAACATTTGATGGATGTGACATATAAGGTTGGATGTATTTGTATTCATATATTCCATCTGCGTAACCAGAGTTTCGGCCGTGGCAAGGATATGCACTACTGATCAGCTCTAACAAGAGCGAGACTTAAGTTTTGTCCTTCTGTTCGAGTGACGCTGACTGAAATGAGATAGCTGTGATCAGTTGTCATTCAATCTGTATAAAGCCCAAATCTCTCTACTACTCGCTGATCATCCAACTGTCGTCAATGTATAGTAGCCGCGCGTGCCTTAGCCTGAATCTTACTCTCAGAAGGTGCAACATACACCTTAGGTCTGAAATACTGATCTTCAGGATGTACCACGTCTTACCATTGATGTGTTGATGTTGTGGACGGCATATGCAGTTCATCACTATCCTCAGACACAATTGTTAAACTGTCTTCGGGTAAGCATTACAGCACTGATTTTTGTTCGACTCACATGTTTCGCTTGATTTATGCGAACTGATTAATTCTCACGTTCGACTTACAGCCAGCTTGAACACACACACACAATTGTTTGTTTTGCTGACAAATTAGCGGGGATAGGGCAATGCGTTAATTTTAACATCCTTAATTAGCAATATGCCTTAGTAATTGTACTCAGCTTGCCACGAACGACTTCAATCAGAAAACCTGCCCATTTAATTGTTCAAATTGTTCAAACTCACGATAGGCTGCACAAGTGTAGCGTCGGTCGTCATCGCTACCAATTTCTTGCACTTCCACACGTACGCGACCGTCAGTTGCTGTCAAACGCAAAGTAAAATTTAAGTAGAATGAGTTAGACATCAATTGAAACGGGTGATGAAGAAGACGACAGTTAGTGGTTAAAATCCTTGAACGTAGTGAGGCCTATGTTCGATATATAACAACCGGTAATCATTGAATATCTGCCAAAGTGACTGACAATCCTCGATTATAACGGATCACATTCTCACAATTCTACCGAAAACTGGAAGAGGACATTCTCGTATGACCGGTAGATCTTACGCCAACTTTTGTTAAGACGACGAGTCGTTTCTTTTGTCATCGTAATGGGTATTTGAGGTATTCCACATTTCAACCAAATTATATAATGATCATTTTAGTTGCCAATTCTATTGTCTCAAAAAGTGTACACATATAGAAAGACTAAAAAAGTATTCACTTTTTTACCCCCGTCTGGGGCGTCTCGATTATTCAAAGCCTGACTGTAGGAAAAACGTACCATCCATGCCGAACTTTTCATAACCTTCATCGGTTTCTGTTAATCTACATTTCCATTATCCTCGGATCACAGACATGACAGAGATGAAAATTATTGCAGACAAAAAAACGGCGTATGGTTTCATGGATAGGAATGGAAAGGCCACGGTTTATTAACGATCCTTCCGTTTTTTTAAGGGCTTCGCGCTTAAAAAAGGCACCGCTTTTGATGAACTAACGAAAGTGAACTGTAAAAAGAAATGTGCGTAAACGTGAGTTTCATGTACGTAGCGGCGTATTGCGAATATATGTTAAAATATCCAACTAGCAAACGGGATCAATTTTCAAGTTTATGATCCCGGTAACCACAAGGTTCATTGAGGTGTCTGAGTGTACCAAAGCTCGGACTATCCTGCCATAGTGATCGAAACCCAACACGATTTCACTCGTATATCATCATAAACAGTTTGCATTGGATAACCTGTGGTCCCGCTAACACATCCTGTCTTCCGTGCTACATGTCATTGAGCCCAGGGAACATGTGAACAGACTGGTATTCTGGTCAATGACTTTTACCTAACAACAGTACACACCGTATGCAGTCAATCCTAGCCATGTCTACTTAGTATACTTGCTTATTAATGACATGTTCCAAAGGTACTTCCTCTTACGGTCCACAATCAAGATTAAAGTCAAATTGCCAAAGCATTCATTCGACCACAGCACAACTACCTGTCACATCATTGATCAACACTGTCAAGGACACCCTAAGTGGATAAATGTGAAAAGTGTAAGCTAGTGGCGTACACTGTTTGGTATTAAAATTCCAACCTGGTTGATTTTGACACGTACTGCCTCATACAATTGGCTAGGTTGATGATCGATACTGAAGTATGTCAGCATAATGTGCGTTTCAAACGTAGTGATATACAGTCCAACCCAGACGTAGAAATTATTGCATTTTATCCATGAATACCTAATGCACAGATAGACAGAAACTTTTTACACGACGACGGAATACCTAAATACCTACAACTCCATGTGGTCATCGTACCGCTCAACATTTGTTGCTATCAAGAAGTTCATAATGATCGAAACAGTTGTTTTGTGGTGAGCCATTGTCTCGAATTACTCACTGCTTCTTGGAACAACAATCGGGAAGTATGGTGAATAGTAGTAGGCCAGTCCATCATAAAACCAACAGGCCCCACGTAAACCATCAACAGCATCACCGCGAACGTCATCCAGATAGAGTTTGCTTCCTTGAGATTGAACTTTTTGAGCTAGGTCACCCAAGTTGCCAATCTGTCCACTGGGATAAATGGGTAATTTCCAGCCAACTGTCTGTTTCGCGGTCAGACCGTCAATTAGCGTGTCCGTCTCTGCGTCTGTGGTCAAAGTAGAATAAACATATAAATCGGTGATCTGTCGAGGTGTTAATTACGTCACTTTGAAATTCAGTTGGATCTAATTGTTCCCATAACCTGGTCATCATTAGTACACCTTTATCAAGTGGATTCATGCACAACTTTCTGATGGCAATTGATAACATCTAGGGTAATAGTTCTGCCAGTTAACAGCACCGCTCTCTCGAGCGCAGTGTCAATATAGAAGGAAATTGAACGGGGGCTGATAGTGAGATATCTTCATGCCCATGATTGTGGAGATCCAAGATTGCGTGTGGGTGAATTTGAGGGCAACGTTGATAAACTGACAACGATTTAACAAGCTGATTGATTGTATTGACCTTTGAACATAAACAAACTCGCGATAGAGTAACTAAATAATTTAACTTGTCACCACTCTGATTTTAAAATGAACGGAACGCAAGTTCACTGAGGATAGACGATGGCGTTCCTTTTAGAAGGCTAAGAGAGCGAGGATATCAGGTTTACAAGGTTGAGGGGAGGGATAATCCAAAATCTCTGAAAACCATTGCTATAACGCAATCGAATTTTCAACTGGGCCCCCGCTGGTTTAACGCACAGTACTATTACATTCTCATGAACAACAGGAGGTCTTTTAAACAACTTGAACAAAAAATATAGACGTGCACTCTAAACTAAACAGATACATCAATCTTCTTCTGTGTTCGTGAGATTGACCACGGGATCCATAACGTTTTTTGTCTGTCAAACAGGGCAATGCAGTGTAAACAAGTCCATACTGTAAATTACATAGTGCACTTACCTCGAACAATGCAGTCTAGTTGAATTCTGGCATTCTGTTTCAACGGTAGAACACCATATTCATTCAACCCTTGGACCGTTAGTTCATATCGCTCTCGAACAACTAGATGAAAAAGAATTCCATGAAATGAATTACAGTTTCAACATCGAACCAAATACGAGTCCAGCTTTCACTGACTAGTATATTTGTTCACAAGCAATAGTTAGCACACAACTGCTTAAATCACTTTAAGCAGGCGGATTTTCATTAAAACCAAACAAAATCGACGAAATCTATCCAGAACGTAGGGAGAGACTTAAAAATGTTTCCAGCATAAACGGTTGAAAGTGAATCAACACTTATGATCACCACCCAGCGAACAAGCAAGGTCTCGTTCCAGTCCTGAAACTCACCGTCAACAAATTCCGGTACAACAACCGTCTTTGGTGGGACGTTGATGAAAAAGTAAGGACTGGCAATGCGTTTACCGTCATGGGCTGGTTGTACAAGCGGTTTTTTCGCATCCTTAGGCAAAAGTTCCACTACGCAGCGTCCCCGTGTGGGTGTCTCCGGCGATTGTTCTTTCAGATGAGTTAACTGCAATTGTCCGTTTACTGAGTTCGACTGGATGTCCGAAGCGATCTCGCTTGAAATGGCCGGTAGACCATCCATTTGCTGGAATTCCCATCCGTAATGAACGTCATACTGCTCTTCATCGATGGGTTCGTTTGTACTCACATCTGTAAGAGACAGTAAGATGGTAATATTGATGCAAGATGAAATTATTTCAACTATTGTCTGGACGACCTGTAATATCTTCACTCCACTTAGCGTAATAGGATTACGCCCTACTTTCGCACTATTCAGCCGGCATACTCCGAAGCCTTGGCGACAGGCTAAGACACTTTGAGGAGCCAACATTACTCACGCAACTATGGTAGTGTGGGCGTGAGAGCAGACAAGTGTGAGCAAGCCCCCATCAATCCGCAACAGCCCACAGCCGTGTTTCAAACTTGGTGATTCAACCTCAATCATGTGCCCCAGCGGACCCTGTTCTTCAACCGTCTCACCTACGCTCTCGACCTTCTGCCAGTGCACAAGGTCACATACCGGCGCTTAGGGGCCTCACAACCTAACGCGTGGGCGAGTCATGCCCTGGCGGCATTGTGATTACCAATGTCGCACACACTCACAGGTCACACGCCACATTCACCACATGCGCGTTGGCCGACATGTGTGTGCCTATCTCAGCGAGATGGCGGCACGACTACCGACACCGCGTCTCGGAGGGCGAAAACTCCAGCAACAAACGAAGGCAACGGGCGCGAGGACTGGGCCACGTCACAACCCCACATATCCACACTGCATCAACGCGACCCTGCCCCCCCAACATTCCTGATACACACCGCGTACATCCGTTTCTACGATTATGCCAGTCCACAAACTTGTACCCTCCCTTTGTAATGACAACCATTACGCTTTAATTATGTACAGATAGCCCCACAACACTTTGCAGATCGACCTAACAACTTATCGCGGTTGACGGGATAAATGCTTGGAATTCCGCTGTGAAACATTTAATGTGCAACTGTACTGATAACGCTGAGGCTGTTGTAAGTGGAAATCAGCTTATACATTACAGCTACAGCCTATTCGGACAGACATTTCTGTTGACTCTCTACCAGAAGACGCATGTGATTTCAGGTGAGGCCTAGCAATTGCATTCTGTAGTTCGACAATAGTTGCTTTTCGGATAGTCCCGAGTGGAGACCAATAACAATTCTGGCAGATAACCCGTCGAACAGAATCCATCATGAGCTCGATGGAGTGGTGGTCATCACATTGGACTTCACAAACACAGAAACTGTCGCTTAACGCCCGTCGACGCACAACTATGTGCATTATTAACGAGTCCCAACAAGAATGAGACTTCGATTGGGTACTTTTAATTAAGGTAAGCCAGCTGACAACTCCCTTTGTTGAGAGTCAGAACGTGGTCGAGAGCAATCCAATGAATAATCCTAACAGACTCAGAGACATCAATGCTTCGTGGTTCACCAATTATTCGCTAGGATATTGCGCACTATCCTCGGTCGTAAACATGATGTAATCATGCACTGGCACAGTGGTTAGTCCAACTATTGGATCAAATCTGCAGCAGGTTGGCTTCATAACCACAATTCACACGTTATAGAAGTGAATGGACCGTCGTAGGTGAAAGCCTGGCACCAATGGATGTGCATGCACTATTTACAGATGTTATTAGGGGAGCACGAAAAAGTGCTTATTAGCGTGCAGGTGAGATATACAATTTCAGCTTGGTGAGAAAATCCATCGTCAATAGAATGGTTTTGCAATCGACATACTGTTTGGTCAACTGCTGGTTGACACATTCGTGGGAACAGTTGAAGAGACGAACCGGATAGGACTAGTTGTATAATGTATTGTTCGCAGACGATGTTAGAATTACTGTCAATTTCTTTATCGACTAACATAATTAACAATAATCTGAAATTTTCAAGTTGAAAATCACCCATGTTTGATCGCAGCGTTCGCATTCAGATAGACTTTCCAGCCAGCCTCTTTCGAAAAGAACCACTAAACTCGAGTTTCCCTCTCATTAGAACTCATCAGTAGTGCATATCCTTGCCACGGCCGGGATATGAACTCCGGCCACACGTTCATGAGGCAACCATGTTGACCACTGCCCCAATGACCTCACATTAGGCACGACCTGTCTCGGAAGTCCTAATCGCGGAGTTATCGATTGGAGTTAACTGGACAGTTATTGTCTCCTCTCGAGACGATCGGGCAACCTGATCATTGTTCACAAGCGAAAGTGGTTGAGCGTTCAGATTTGATAATTCGGTCGTGCCTACTGTGAGGTCAACGACGCAGTGGTCAACACGGTTGCCTCATGATTGGAATGGCCGGAGTTCAAATCCCCGCCGTGGCACCATCAGTAATCTGAAATTTGTTATGAAAGTACAGTAAAACGGAATTTTAGCTTTTCATGATGTTAGGCCATTAGGACGCGCGGATGGACTGATTAAACGAAGTATACGCAGGGAATGGACAAGAGACGATCAGTACGCTAATGAATGTGCATAGTGCGGTTGAACAGTAAAAACAACTCGAGATTTGTGTCTGTGATGATCGACTATCGGATTACGTGGGACACTGACTATAAAGAAAGGGTGAGTGGCGATGAACAGTAGGAATGACTAATAAAGCTACTAGTGTGTTACCCTGTCGGTACTGAACAATGAAGCAGACTGAAGCAATAGTCTCCCAGGTGTGCACATTCATTGGCTTGCGACCACAGTGTGAACTGATTCTGTTTATATAGTACCACACCCATTCTTTTCTCCACTTGCGGGAAATGACCCTTTAAAAGTTCAAGCTTGTCCAGTGGTGCAGACCAGGTAAGTGGAGAAATTTTACTTGTGAAAACTAGACTTCATTTAAGAGGTGTGTAAAGCACTGTTAAGTGTTACCATATCAGGATACCTACGACCACATGTGAGTGGTATCACACTTATAAATATCAAATCTCAATTATTCTTCATGGATCTTGAGTTCCGTAAATATCCTTAGACTCTGATGCAACAGTTCTGAATTGGGCAGCTCAAAACAGCTGCCAGTTGCGCATAAGATGGTATGCTACCAATTCGGAATTTTGCAATTCATTCAGCCAGACAGTTCTAGGTGATTAATCCCAAGCGCTAAGGTGCATGTGCGATCAGTTGTAAAATAACCTTACTGTATTTCAGTTGCACTATTTCAACTGATCCTGATTCCTACTTCCAGGACAGATGACAACATAGAATAATCAGTCGTTTCATTTCTATGAGAAGCTGCAAGTAATCACACCAGAATCATATAAATCTGAACGCATGAGTCAAAGGAACTCACTGAAAGTCGTGCACATTAGCATGGTATCCTGGCCAACGGAGCCTGTCAAATAGCCAAGTTTGTCTAAACCGGTCACGTTCACAACTGCTATATCCGATTTCTCACTGGGTATTTCTGAGGAAAATAAGAAGACAGAGAAAAGCGATGGTCATTTTGTATAACGTTTGGTAAAGGTTACGTAACTGTGACATTCCCCATACACTTGCCAAATCGTCTCAAAGCATGATGTATTAAAGGAATCGCTCACGTGGGGTGACCGACGAGGCGAAGTCACGGTAACCCATTCCGTTCTCATCCACTACGTCAAACTTGAAATAAGGCGAATAGTAAACATCACGTGATTCCTGCGCTTCATCTTCAGTCGGAGGCATGCGAACTACACATCGGCCCCTGACTGTGCTCGTCTGACGTAGACCTCTGAACGTTGCCTCGTCACCGTTAAGTTGAACAGTCCCCGCACCCGGAACTACCATCGTCGTGGTGTCCACTGGTATTCCGTCTAAGCGACTAAACTCCCAAGCATATTCTGCATCCGTCACAGGTGATGAGCCCTTAGAACGGTCTAAAGAGAAAAACATAGAACGGCTTATTTTTTCCAGTTTTCCAGAAAAATGTTTTCAGATAGTCAGACTACTAAAGTATCAAAATTCTGCGGCAATAACAAGGAAAGTGAAACTTACAAGTTCTGATTTGTGTACTATTAAATTATAGCATTTTTCGCAAGTACGACCGTGTCGTAAACCAATCGGGGTTCAAGTTAATGGCCCATATGCATAGATGGAAAAATGGAATTTCGTCATATGTGAAAAATTAATTGAGTTTTACTATCGAAACACTAAATTAAACTTAATCGAATCCGTTGTTTTGCCGAAATGTGATCATATGAACTAATTACTTTCTAACATTAATATGATAAGTCATATCAACCGCTTAAAAGATTGCGGACAGCGCGGGCGACCAGAAGAGCCATCACTCAACCCAATCGGACTAGAGGGTGAGAAAAGGTTGGCAAAAACCCGAGAAAGCATCAGCCACATGAACAAAACCAGGCGGATTTGTACACGACGTATAGGCGGAAACCGCCCCTGTGTTGTGGACTGGAATTCCGGTTAATAAATGTGAACGAACACACGTGATGTGTAGAGATGCAAGTTGGCCAGTCAGTATCGTGGGTTACTGAACGACTTTTTGCTAAAGTAGGAATGGCACAGTCCCTGGAAGTGTTGTGTGGTAAACACCTGTATCGTGAAGCAGCATTATTTTCGTCCCCAATATCTGTTGGTTTGTAATTTTGCATGTACATTTGGTTTCCCCGTAAGATGTGGTCGTTTGACTGCAGTAAATACGACACACAACCGTTTGTTTAATACTGACTTAATTTAGCATTACTTTTCTCCTTAAGCTCCATCAACTAGGTTCACGTTTTGTTCACTCCTCTGGAATCGAACAGTAATCCGTTGCTCTAACCATGTATGCTGACACAGGCGAACGAAATTTTTCTTGTATGAAAATTTCGTTTAAACCATTTACACTGAACGATGCATCGGTTGCAGAAAGCAAGATCTGCGTAGGTTTTCAAAAAGGCGCTGTGAAGGGCCGAGGCCAAATTCCCCCAAGCAATTATTTTGATGCTCAAGTAGGACAGTGCTGACAAGCTTCTCTTCTTCAGCCGAAAGCTACAATTTTCCGTTCACCCGGATAACGTAGAGGCTGGCTATACGATACACAAACCATCGGTACAGTGAGATTCCCAAGGTTAAACGTAAAAATAAAGGGGTTTCATCAAATGTGACCTGATGTATTGCGTTATGGCGTTCAAACTAACTACGGAGTCTGTTGCACACCTCACTTGAAGTCGAATAATTCATACGCTTGTTTTCAAAATCACAACTAGAACAAATCATTACGAACGAGCAACCTTCTGTGATATTGATGCATATTCTGTGATATCATCACCCATAAATCGTCAGATGACTAAAGGCAGAAACTTGCTAACTATTTTCACATAGAGGCAATTCTAGTGCAGCCAAAGTTGTCCGATCGTAACAGCACAGTTCACGTTGAGAAAACCCAATCCGATTAACCTCACTTCACGGTAACAATTAGTGGCAAAGCTAGTCGTGGAATACGATTCTGAGATTGAGTAGCAAACCACAAGCACGGTCCGCACAGGTTTTCCAAGTTTACTCATGGTCAGTATAAAAGCCTTGTGTGGTTGGCCAATCCCACGCAGTTGTTTTAGCCATACGTCTCAAACAGTATTAGTACAATCAGCCAAGAGAAGATGGCTATTTTCCATAAATCGTTGTCCCGGTATTTCTATTTGTTGAATTGAAGTGTCGACGAAGACGGTTGCTATGTGTCGATGTGGTAGCACACATCGTAAATTGTTAGATGTTTTGGAAAAACTTCCCACATGATCTAGACGAGTTATTAACTTCAATCCCCTACATCAGACACTGCATGAAAGGGAACAACTACGAGACCAATCCCGGTGTTCCCGGTGTGTTATCCATGTTACTGCACCTTGTCCTCTCGAAAAAAACACCTCATGACATTGAGGCAGATTGAGTTTCCGCATAGTTTCTGCAAATACGGTTGACAAGTGTATTGGCCTACATACTCAATGTTGGATTGTAAACCAGAACGCGAGGCAGGTGGTAATGAGCGTTAACTAGTACGTGTGCAATCCGCCCAGTAGACGTACACAAAGGACACTACATCAGTGAATGTATACTTTGGTAACGACCCCTAGTATTTTGTCAGTAGCATTTAAAGCCTCCTCCAAGGTGGTTTTATGGCGCCGAGAATGGATGTCAAACTGTCTCTGCCCTTCAGTTCCTAGATGCTTGCGAAGTTTTAGTTTAGTAGACTCTGTCAATTCCAGCGATGGATTTAACAAATTGAGCAAATCCAAGTAATCCGTAAATGTCGTTTTCCACGTAATCCACGAATCCGGCGTTGGAAATACTGCTGGATCCACCCAAAATGTTGCAGGTACATTCATCGAAGTGAACATTGAGGGCGACGCCATATGTTGTATCGTAAATCAGGACGCAAGGCAGGGGGTAACAAGCGTAAACTAGTATGTATGCAATCCGCCCAGTAGGCGCACACAAATGACATTAAATCAGTGAACGAGTTAGAATTAAACCAATCATAGTCGCGATGTATCACGCGAGCGTTAGTAGCCAATCAGATACGAGGTGAACATCCTGGCCTTGTAGAGGATGTGCACACACTTCACACACACACACACACACACACACACAACACTCAATTAGATCTGAAATAAACCGTACAAACCAGTAAGTGGCCTAACGTCAAGGGTTTTCATCCTCGATACTGCTAGACTGAAGATTTACTGGTTCAGCCAAGTAGAAAATAAGTAGTGTTCATTAATGCATCATTTCCCCAGGAGTAAAGTTCTGTAGGTTGTACGACTCACATTAGTGTCAACGCTGACTTCGAAACAAAGCTTGCCGTGTGCACTGCAAATTGTAAATCCGTCTATCTAAATGATCCTGTTGTTTGAACTAGTGAACCCAACAAAAAGCCTAAGAAAGTTGGCTCATTACAAACCCACCAACCAGTTGGCGTGGGAAGAATGTGCTACAGGTGAAAAAATAAGGGATAAACATTTCTTTTGGGCTTCAAAATATCCATCGAGTCAGTTAGTTCCTAAATTTGAAACGGACCTTCATAATGTGAACCTGTTGACTAACAGAAGTCTTCGTTTACCTAGAGATAAGCAGTTTGGCCACACTCACCCACAGCTGTACATTTCAAAATTTTGACTGAGCCCTCGGTAGCGAATAGCATTCCGCGGGAATCCAATCCGGTCACCTCTACCAGGACCTTGGATCTCTTGTCTGGGAAGACAGGGAACAGAAAACGAGCAGTAGACTGTGGAGCACAACTCAATTTAACGAATGTTAGTAACGTAATATTTTCAAATTTCTCATTTCTTTATCGTATAAACTAATTTTAAATATTGGCTTTCATTGACTTTTCGCTGGATTAAGGTTGAGAAAAATCCATGAGTAACATAACGTCAATGTGCAAGACAGGTAGGGTAATTCATACATTGCACAAAGCCAAAGAAATCACGGAAAATGCTCTATCCCGTGGTTTTCTATGTTACACTAATGCGAGCCGCTGGTACTGAACTGTCACTCTCTCAGCTGGTTATGACGAGTTGGTGTTTTCTATACAGTCAACTGAGCCTCGGAATCAATCCCACTGAACAACACAAGTTCATTCTTTAATCCCTGGTATAAAAAACCTCAGAGTAGCCATTCGAAATTCGGTGTACCGAACAAGCTCTTTTTCCGGTGCTCATCATCAGGCCAAATACATGACACTCATATTAAACAGTGTTTTCAGGGAGAAGTGAACGAAACAAGTAACATGTTCAGTTGAGGTCAACCATGTCATAGATAGGCATGGATACAACGTTTTGACATGATTATGTCACAATTATGACATAAGTGGAACCATGGCAGTTTGACTAGCCATGGTGCGGGTGGTGGGCCTTGACAACCGCAGGGCCTAATGAAACCTCATCTGTGCGCACAAGAGTGGATTATTCAGTCAAATTCAATTATCTTATTTGTGGCCGAAATTCAGCATCTCAGGGCTCTTAACTGACCATCTTTCAGTCGGCGAATCGGACGAAAAGAAGAGACCGGGTTGACAATGTGGCGCGAATCGGTAACGTGTGCCAAAATTACGCTGGTAGATGTCCTAGTGACTGGATGACGGCCACAGATACGTTCAGCTAAACGCCTGATCGTGCGACCCACGTAACTAGTGTCATAGGAACAGGTAAATGAGTGTACATAAAAAAAACCGCAGAAAGAAGCACCTCATCCTTTAACCCTGTCAAGACAGTTTCATACAAATTTCACGTAATTGGCCTAATGATGAACATCCAAAAACGAGCCTGTTCGCTACACCGCTTTTCTGATTAACTCAGAGCTGTGATACAGCTGTTCAGATAAGTGAGTTGATGGACTTCACCACTTGCAACCTCAATTCACTGTTCCTCAATTAAACTCGAATTGAAATTATCTGTATTCGAGCTTCATTTTACCTCGATCATCACGTTCCTTCTTGTAATCAGGTGTGACATCTTTTGGATAGACAACATAATCGATGGGCGACGAGACGTAGGTGACCGCTTCCGATTGTCTGGTTGCAAGACATAAGATTCTGGCTGTGGGTTGGGGTGGATTTGACGAGCTGCGTGCATTCTCAACCAGGAAGTACCCCGCGTCTTCGTTTGGTGACGACTGGGTTTGTACAGATCCGACGGCCAACTGGTCTGTGGACACGGGTTCCCCTTTTATTCCCGCCAACTGCCAACCGAAATGGAACTCACCTTGTGTGAAAGGCTTGTTCGTAACAGAATCTGTTGAGCGCAATAAAATGTGATTAGGGTGATCTTACATAAAATGAATCCGGGAAGTGGAAACAGAACAGAAAATCTGAGGGCTGAACGTCCGAAAATCTTACACGAAATGACCAGCTTGGGTTGCAGTGCACTAATCACAACCCAATCACAAGACTGTTGTGCAATTAACAAGTGTCTCACGCAGTTGAAAAGAATGCCAACTACTTCACAAATTTGTGACCCATCTATTGAAACTTATACTCCATAGCTGTACAGTAAGACCACTGGGAACACGCACCAATGAGCGTGTTCTGAAGGGGCTATTCGCTTCGACCAACGGAACACAAGAACTCTACAGCAAACAGATCAGATATGACATATCCGCGATCTTCCATATGGCGTTCTACTCAAAAGTAGGACTGAATTTGAAACTTGTCCAATTGTTTATGTTAATTAGTTGTTTGTTTGTTGTCGAACTAATTTGTCATTAATCGTCTGCGGCGCAAGCAGCCATTCCTGACCTGGCCTACTCGGCCGATGGTTCACTTTGCGGGTGGTTTGGGACGACACTAATCTTGCATATGACAGTAAGTCTCGATATGAATTCATACTGTTATGCAAACTTAACAATAATGTGTGATGTTTCTGAAAGAAACCAAGCAAAGATGACTTCATGTTTGATAGAACCCCGTTTTTAGTAAACCGAAGCAAAAGCCAAACTAACATGTGGTGATTGGGGCTAAAGATGTAAGCACAAACGAGGAGACATTCTGAAACATATAGATATATTGCTTAGTGATGTAACGCGCCTTTCCCTAGCCAAACGTTCTAATATGGTTTGACTGCTAGACCTGGATTCCTGCTATGCGGCTTCCCCTAGTCTACTTGCGCGGGGACAAGAACGACACGGTTGCGGAAAACACGCTGTATTGCCAAAACCAGGTCGACCCAATGAATGAAATACCTGTGAATATATATATCATGAAATGGTGATGAGTCTGTCTGCTTGTTTAGGCCACTTCGTTTCCAAGTGGCCAACTAAAGCCAAATCCATAGGCGTTAGTTTCTCGGGCTGGCGTGACACCCCCACTCACTTGCACGTATCCTGCTTGTCGGTCCGACGTGCCCCCCCCCAGTGCTTTGTTGCTGTCTGATTTCGTCAGTCATCACCGCGGCCCTGGATGGTTTGAAATGATGACTGATTACTTCAGCCGTCACCGATGTCCTGACTAGATTGTTTTGGTGTTTGCCTCCTAACACTTAGAAAACAGGAGGACTATCAGTGATAATCACAAATTCAGTCACAGTTGGGTACATATTGGACATCAATCTTAATGTCAGGCTGAGTAACATATAGGTTGTTGAACATTGTCTTTTGTCACCTCTGGGAAGCAGTGGTCACCGAACCAATTGGGATGTCACTGAAATATGATGGTTCGCCTTGTGGATGGTAAATCAAACAAATTTCACCCGATTTGAGCATAACAAAGGCCCGTCAGAAACTCGGATATGTTTCCACTCAAAACTCTACACCCTATGGGTTTTACTGTATTCATCTTAGAACTGACACACCAGTTGGTTTGGTGAATGTATTTAAGTAGTGTAGCTGATCTATGATTTTAGATGAGACTCAACTGTGAAAAGTCAGGGCTTCGGCTGGATTCGAACCAGCGACACACACAGCATGCCTCAACACGACAAGCGCTGTGCCAGTTGAGCTACGAAGCCACACCAGGAGCTCGGAAATTTCACGCTTGGACTCTGTTAACCACCCGTCCCACTGTTTCATATGGAATCCACCAAATGATTCAGGGGATCAACTGCCCCGGCAGGATTTCTCAAGTAGTTCACGGTAGAATCCACCAACGCTACTGCTAAGCAGAGACGTTGTATTACTAATAAATAGTGTGGCAGATTTAGGATTTAGAAGTGTTGTAATCGAAATCACATTAACAATGTTAATGTGATTTCGACTACAACACTCCTGAGAAAGGCCATCCGAGGTGGTTGAAACGTAGAGTATTACAACTAACTCATAACGCTGAGTTATTCTCAATCTTTTTTATCAATAACATGCTAAACACGACACACAAACTGTTTGACTTCATTCGTACTCAATTTGGTGCGAATATCTTACGAAAAGCCATGTCTTTCTTTTCTTGGTAAACTACCTTTAATCTTCTTCCAATGCAGTTTATTGAACTCCATATTCGTTCGTGCTTCAAGTCCAAACTGACTTAGAATCCCCCCACTCAGTTCTTGACATTCTAAAGTCTAATATTCTGAAATTGAGCGTTCGTTATGTGATTGATGACCCGCAATTCCGTGGGATTTTCACACCAAGCTAACACACATTTACGGAACGCTGATATTACTGTGACATCTTCCTGTGTTCAGGACGCGTTTGATTTGCTTGCATCAATTATTTTATCTCTGTCTGTTACTGTTCTGTCCTACGGAATAAGTAGACCACATTGTTTCTGCGGAAGTAACCGGCCAGAAGTGACCCAAATGTCTATCCACACGACGTCATACTTTCTGTTACTTGTCTTTCAAATTCCTGTGGGGAATCTCATTTTCAAATTACAACTCCTCGATCATTTAACCTAGGCAGTTATTTATGTTTATCAACTACTGTTCTATCAAATTTAAACAAACGAGTTTATTCGACTGTGAAGCAACAATAATCTGGATGACATTGTTTTAACACTCTAACTATGATATGGGTGATTGTGAGTCACCATTCCAACAAAATTGTACGATTGTATAATTGTCTATGACTGGTGTGCAAGATATGTTTTGCTAAGACGGCGGAACCGTTTTTTTATATTAATTGAGGTATATTAAGGTGATGCACGTATTCGCACACATAATGACTACATTATCTGCTGTATCCGATTTAACACCGTTGATGCCCATCTGCCTTTGAGAGCAGTGGATCCCCAAAACCATCTGAAAATGAATTCCATACTACATATCAGAGGCGGCATAAAATGACGACGCGCGTTAAATCATCTTGACCCGTAGAACAGTCAGCAGTGTACCGAGTCGAACAATAAACTGTGTTAGACTCTTCAAATCTGAGTTACATTGGTTTAACCGCTCAGTCTGTTATTTTTCGGGAAATGCTCGGAATACGTTGAAGCTAAATGGTTACTGTTGTGACACAGTTGTTGCCTGTGTAGACCCTCACTGATCCAGAGTTTTCGCTCCCTAAAGCTACTCCGCATCCGTGTATTAGACGTGACGGTTGACGATCAAAGTTATTTTTCCTCAGCTCAGTACTATTGACCAGACTGTCTGTGTAGTTACGTCGCTACGTACTAGAGTCATTCTAGGACAGAACGACTATGTGTGAAGATGTTACCATGGATGGAACAATCTGTGGACTCCCAAGAAAATGACAGACTAAAGCGGTAACCTATAGTGGTTCGCCACTGAAGAACTGTGTTGGATTCATTTCTTCTAGTCTAACCGGAATCTCCCTTGACATTTTAACATGCATCCATCTTTATAAAACAAGCTTTTTAGAAGTGTTTTTGCATATTTCTACTGACGGGACGTAGAGCTGGACTAAATTTCATGTAAAAACTTATTTATCACTTTTCTCTCAATCAATAAAACTGTCAGCAAAGTGGCAAATTTATCCACACGATGGACTGATCCTTCGGTCCCATAACTAAACGATACAATCTCATCAAGACTGCACGATCAACCGCTCGACTGCTAGAAAGCTGAAATTCAGTCTACTATACCATTTTCCATATCTGTTTCCATTTTAGGCACGTCCAAGAATCTAAGGTGGACATTCTAATGCACCAAAGTGATTTGCTTTAGCACGTAATGGAAAATCTTGTGCCTAAAATGGAAACAGATATGGAAAATGGTATAGTGTCCCAAGACCTATCGTCTTTATTCGTGACTACAAGAGTAAAAGAAAAGTTACAAATATTACATCAAAAGCAGTTCGTTATCATGTGGTATCTGACGTCACTATGGACTGGATATTGTCAGGCTGTAAAAACCCAGAAGGTGACAGTTTAGTGAAGATGAGTGATCGCACTAGACTACTCACACCACCACTATTCAATAGTGGGGCGAGAGCATGTAAATACAAAAATAAGTTGGAATGTAGCATCGCCTGAAATGGTCCTTGATACACACAAGAAATGAGTATTGGTGTCCGTGGCAACTGTGACGTTCTGAGACGAGTGTTGTATACAGATGAATATTTTTGTTTGTGGTCCTGTTGAAACGCATAAACCGATTAAACAATCCTTGTGCTATCCGCGTTCCTGGCTCACAACGACATTAGTGACAACCGAGTTCAAATATGAAAATAGATTATTATTGAAACGGATTTGTTACCACTGCGCTAACGCGTGAATAAATTATTGACCAATATGTTTTCCAAAAAGGTAGCTACTAATTTGCTGTCAAGTATGTGGGAAAGGTACACTGAGAACAGGATACTCACCTACAGCGATACATGTCAGATTCGTATCGTCCCCTTCGGATAAGCTAGCGTGGCCAGTGGCGTCGTTCATCCCGGTGATTATTAACAGCACTCCCTCAGAACCGTCTGAACGAAACATGGGAAAACGGACATTAACAATAGCACACATCAAAGACGAAGTAATATGTAAGATAAAACATTGAGGTTCAATGAAACACTCAAATTAGGTATTCCAAAAATCACTTATGCATGTTACAGATAGGTTGCACTTATGAGTCTAACTAAGTCAATTATGAAAGTTCACCCATAGCGAAATCAATTTTCTCGCTCAACACATCAACACACTGAACCGAAAATATGTGCACTGAATTCGAACCAGGTAGTATGAATACTACACATTGGTGCCTGCTGAATTTCACATCGCAAAAGCAAGATAACGTTATTGCATAACAATGAATATACTTATTTTGGATAGACGAGAACTATGTGAAATTGACCTGGTCAATACATTATTTATGAGGTTATAGTGTAGTTGTCGCCTGACCAAAACACTGTATTAGCTCCCGTTTAATGCATCACTGTGCAAGAAATATGAATGCGACGTATCTACACCGAGTGTTAACGTCTGCATATCTACGGTGTTGTCCGCAAGTTTGGTTAGTCTGGCAATGCAATACAATGGATATTTGTATAAGAGAGTAATTGAAAAAATTACGCAAGTATTGAGTAAGTATGTGTAACTCTGTCTGGCTCAATAAACGTACCGCCTTTTGCCCATCTGGTGCCTCGTGGCTCAGTTTCCGGTCTTTTCACCGGCTCGCCAGACACTCGGCGTACACGAAAACCGAAGTCTGCTGATACGTACCTGGCTGTGTTGTTCATGGCTACACAGCGTGCACGAAATCCATTAGCTGCTGTGCTCAAACCTTCGTATTCAATACGATTTCCATCTACACGAACAGTGGTGGCCAACAAATTTCGGTGGACACGATCACCATTACGCTTCTCGAACTCCCACGTATAGACTGCCTCGGGTAGAATGAAGTCGAAGTATCCGTCTATGTAGGGAAACGGAGCACGAGTCGGTAGTTTGTTTAGCGTTTTCAAACATCGTCTGTTTTTTTGCATTTAAAAAGTGCACAAAACAGTTGAGTTTGAGTTACTGCAGTCGAGTGCCATCGTTTGGATGAAAGGTTTACATCCGAGAAAGCGAATCATAAAAATGAACTCCTTTTACAAGACGAATGACAACAGCCACATTCGTTCAGCTTATTCTGAACTAGTGACATTCGAATGGTCTTTTCATAGAGACTCTTCCTAGAGAATACGAAAAACAGTCATTGTAGAAGGATACATGTTGTAAGGGAGGATTTTAATTAAAACCAATAGTCCTTCTGTTTATAATTATCCTCATATTTGGCATACCATAAAAAAGAAAACAGCGTGTTTCCTGATGAGTAGTCGGGGATTTGGTCAAGTTCCAGTTGAACACAACTCACATTTGATCACAGCCTTCCCATTCGGATAGACTTTCCAGCCAGCCCCTTTCGAAAAGATACATTAGACTCAAGATTCGCTCTCATTAGAGCTCATCAGTAGTGCATATCCTTGCCACGGTCGAGATTTGAAATCTGACCACGCCTTCGTGGGCAACCGTGTTGACCACTGCGACATTGACCTGAAATCAGGTACGACCGAATTATCAAATCAGAACGCTCGACCACTTTCGTATGTGAGCAATGATCAGGTTGACCGCTCGTCTCAAGGGGAAACACATTAACTGTCCTGTTAACCCTAATTTTCTTTTAGAAATCAGTGTCTTAAAGTGGTTAGACACCACTTCAATTAAGTTTCACTGAATAGGCATCGAATGCATGTCACTCTTTCAACATAGCCATGTTACTTGGTGCCGTTATAACTGAAGTAGCGTCCACAACTTTGGATGATCTGGTCGATAACCGGAAAACTACGTAGCAGTTCTGTTTGAATCCTCTCGACTGGTCAGAAAAGGCGAATAGGATGAAGGCAGTGCAATGTTCGTGCTAACTAATAAGTGGACGTGACCAGGCCGTTTATCCACAATCCAACCCAAAGTCAAAATGAGGTATCGGGAAGTGGTTGAACAAGAGTTAGGAAGTGTCCAACGTACATGGATCGCCCCAGTGCGCTCGTGAATTAGTAGGTCAATTATCTGATTTCACTCAAAAAACCGCGATACAAACGTAATTAGAACTCAATGTCGAGACTGATGGGAATTGTTGGTTGCCGCTGCTGCGTGGTTGAAATAGCGTTTGATATAGTGGCTGAGGGAGTGACCTCTCAAACGTTCCATAGAATTGTGGGTGGCTATTGTCATGACCGATCTCAGCTAGCCCTCATGAAATTGGCTACAGGTTAGGGGGGACCGCTGAAACACCAGAGGGTTGTATTAATAATAGTCTTTCGAAATTATCTAAAAGAATATTCGACAGGCTGGATTAGCTAAGCAACAAACTAGGTTATTCATAATTGCAACGTTATGTAACTTGGCCCAGTTTAAATCAAAGATAATCATTAGGACGTGGAAGCCATGTCACCCGAATAGATTGAACTGGATAACTCAGTTCTAGGATCTTATATGAATGGTCGGGGTTGGACTCCAAATATCACATATCAAGAAACCACCCTTGCAGTTTTGACAACCTTGTCGGATACCAGTGGCAGCCCTGTCCCACGCACGAACAACCCAAGGCCGCTAAAAACCAGAATAGGTGTATGCTTCACCCCAGCTGTCCTCCTGTGATCCTAGACAGTGCAGACAGCTAAGCAGCCGACGAACCAACAGAGTAACTTACTCGTCGGGCAATGAACCCTCTACTTGCAAGATTTTACTGATGAGTCTGCTAGCGTACACTGACATGAACAATGGCGCACCTGCCAACTACTACTTCTTAGAGGCAGAATATCACTCGCCAAGCTACTTTAACCTGGTAGTTCTGTGTCCACTCCTTCGTCCGGACAGGTTATCCACATGCAGCTCTCATGACCAAGTTATCTCGAGCTGAGTTTTGTGCACGAACATTGGGTTGTCAGCCAGTGTTCCCAACAAGTCTTGATGCTAATGTGAATGCTCTCCTCTAGCCCCACATCAACACTTCAGTGATTTACGTGTGCTCGTGTACCGATTGTTTCGATCGTTACTTCAGGCGTTTTATGCCAGGCAGTTGGTTGAATGATCAGGACACACCTTTGCTTGTGAGTCTCAAGTGTAATTCTCTCAAACACGGCAGATGGCTAAACAGTCGTTTCGTCGTGATACTGAATTAGCACTCATTGAGCAAGAGGATAAACGTCTATGAATTTATCTGTTAAGTTGATTCATGCCAACACCCAGTCCCAATCAATATGATTTCTGATTTAACAACTGAGTTTAAGAGGACAGTGAAATCCTAACTGGTGATTAATCTACAGTGCTGTTCACCTTCCCAACATCATAGGGCGTGATCGTACTGTTGTAAACGCAGAAGGTGAGTGGCACAGAAGTTGTTTGTTTGGGGAAACCAACACACGACTTATGCGTCTCAACGGGACTACGAACAGAAACACTCATTTGCACACCACACTCGTCCGAGGATGCTCAAGTCGCTTTGGACACTATGTCTCAGTTCCGTCATGTTTCGAAAGCCATTGTACGAGATGCTGCCCACTAATGATCCTTCCCGTATCTCTCCCGTATTTATTCCTCGATTATCTCTATCCACGCTGCTACTGAATGGTGGTATAAGTAGTAGGGNGCTGCCCACTAATGATCCTTCCCGTATCTCTCCCGTATTTATTCCTCGATTATCTCTATCCACGCTGCTACTGAATGGTGGTATAAGTAGTAGGGTGCGACCGTCTATCCTCGCTACAGTACATGTTGTCCAGATGAGCCACCTTTAATGCTGTATTTCCTGTGTATCTATTAATTATCTGAAAGTGAATACTACCCACACTTGATCGCATCCAGTGAATTCAAATAGAACTTTCGGCTTGCTTACTTAAAAGAAAACATCAGACTCGAGTTCCTCTCCTTTTAGGGCTCACTTGGCAGCGCATTTTGTCATTCGGACCGACATTTGCACTCCGGCCCTCGTGACTGTGGGACTAGCGAATTAACCACAACACCAATAATCTCACACTGGACGTGACAATACAAACATATCCAAACGCTCAACCGTAATATTGTACGAATAGTGTTCAGCTTGCCCGATCATTCCGAAAGAATAATAGACAGACTCATTCTATTCAATCCAATCGATTGTTAAGTTGAGCTTACCGTCTTCACTGAGCTAACGATCTGTGAATTCAACCGATTCAGAATACAACATTGATCCAAGTCAGATTAATTGTAATGAAATGCAAATGATACAACAGAAATGCCACACAAAACCGAGATCACGCTTACCGAATGCGTTGCATGTGATTACTCCATTTTCGCCTTCCACTCCTTCGATCAGTCCTGAATCGGCAAGCTCTGCGACCTTTACATTGACTTTATATACTGCAAAGAAGACAGAAGTGAGTTTCAGGTATTTTCGTGCAATCGAAAATAAACTTAGCAAGAATTAAAATGCTGTCTACCTACTACTACTACTGACTAGCTTGGACACAAATTTTGTGGTCGGGTGTTTCGCGGTGCAACGTCCATGTCTACGGATAACCGTAACATGTAACTGATAATGGCGTATCAGTAATTCCCTATTTTCCTGTTGAGTTACCCAGGTGTATGTCTATGGCAATTGCAACAGTCCATTTCACCAGGTTCTCAAGCAGTCGTGGTCAGTACGCTTATGACGGCATGGATTCCATCTCGACCGCACGCTTCAGTCAAGCACGTAACTTAAGTGAGTCCACACAATTGCTAGGGTGATGAAGCGGAGTCAGAAGTATCAGACGACAGAACGCGTTCTGGCATGAGTAACAAAACGTGTCACCCAAAGACATGCCAATCTTCAGGTACCAAACCGCACCAAGGTTCACTCATAATCTTCAGGATAAGTACCGCATCCTGAACACGCACAAAAACTTATCAGTGAATTTTGAATGTGCTGAGCTGCCCGGACAGTGATTTCTAACCTCTGGCTACTTTAGTCATACCACCTCACCAGCGACTAGGTTGGGTCAATAAGGCATGTAATTGTGCACCTTTCTTGTGTGTTTCGTATACCTGGTGTGATACGTTCTTGTTACTATGCAGCACAACTCAGGTTTAAATAGCATGCACTAACATTTTCCTCATCTTCCTAAAAATCGAAATTCCAGTGACAGATCAGGTTGCTGTGACAAACTTGGTCTCAGTGGTACACAGTCAAATGTCGGTCATTTGATTAAATTAAGAAAGTTTTTTGACCGAATCAGTAGTGATAAACAAGTTACAATTTGGCAACCAAGTTTGGTGTGTTCACTGAAAATACCTGTTAGTGGACTTCATTGGCTATTCTGCACGTTTAAAATGAGAAACATCTTAAGCAAACAAGTCGAAGCGTTGTTTGTAGCGACGGTCAGAATGAGTACAAGTAACTGTCACTGTCGTCGATGTATGTGAGACGACGTACAACACCAAAAATCTGGGCAGTGGATAGATGAGAAGGAGTGCAACCCAAGCAACGTGCTGCGAAGAGTGGAGTTATCTTTGTGTCTAAAGTGTCGGTTGTTTTCCGATTTCCTCACACTGCTCACAAAACCCCCAGTGACGTCAATCTTTATTGCAGTGATTCCAGTCTTAATCAGCGAGCAAGACTGTTTGAACTCCTGATCCTGTTGTATGCACTCATCCCGTAATACTCAACTTAAACCAGTTTAAGTCTTCTTATCGCCCTACCCTAAACGGTGTTAATAAACACGAATTATGTAGGTACCATGCTCCTAAGATCATCAATCTAAATTCGCTTCCCCAAGCTTTTGTTATTCGCGCGCAGGAAAACAACTTTATGCTTAAGGCATTAGTTTTTTGGATGTTACAGTTTCGCCACAAAACTTTCAGAATAGAAATTTGGTCTAGTCAGGCCGGACAGTTCACATCAGACCTATAAGCCGGCGGTTACAATAGAGTGAGCAAGAGCATCACGTGGTCTAATAGCATAATCGAATTCAAGCTGAATGGATTGGACAACACGAAACAATAAACGTGATCGATCTCCCTATCGTTTGGCGACGCCATCAAAAATCTCAGACTATGATATGACTGCGATAAATTTGAATCAACTTTAATACTGACCCAATCAAATGAATTCAAGTGGAAACATAACCTGCCCCGGATTATTAATTTGAAGATTACCAGTGAAAATGTTTAACATCATTTACACTTAGCATGTACAAAACACAATAGTAATAGTAGTCGGACCACAACTAGCGTACGTTCAACTCGAACTTGCGCAAGCTTGTATACACCGCCATCTCTGTTCAGCGCAGCGCATTGATATAGACCCATTTGTTTCCCTGTCTCGTCAAACTTTGCGGTTCCAACCTGAGTCCAATACTGCCGTCCAGATTTGATTCGCAAACCTTGCATAGCCATCCAATGAGATGTGATCTTTTGATCTGTACGATTCACTCGCTCGATAGACCATCGCAAACCACCTGGTGGTGGAGGGTGGCCGTAATAGGTGCATACGAGCTGCGAAGTGAGGGGAAGGGAGCAGATACTAGTGAATAAGGACACCGTGCAGATTAGAAAAGTCACTCTGGTAGACCAGTCCCTTAAACAGCGTGAAGTTCTGTGAACCTTATTTTTGATATGCTGATTGTTCTGAGCCTAATTTTGGCAAATCTTCTTACCGTTCACATTCCATGCCCTGCAATCAGTTCCTGCAGCGGATAGAACGCAATTTACCTAAACAGATGAATTTTCTGATAAATGACGAAAACTGACAGGCTACTGTATGTCAATGAAATGCCTACCTCGAAAGGATGACCTTGAATCACCCGGGTGTAAGGATCCTCTTGTGCCCGGAATATTTCATTGACAGTCGAGGTTATTTGCAGTCTGTGTTCGGACAACGGAATAGGTTCTGTGGCCGAATTGGCATGTAAACAAAAGAGAAATATCTTGACATGTCAAATTGAGGCAACAGAGCAATTGGTTTATTCAGATTTTTAAAGTACACCTTTTCATTTTTGTCGAAGTACTACACGATTCGCAGTGCAATCAATAAATCCGTGACCAATTAGGAAGTTGAATGAGGAATATAGATGGCCTTACGATTAAACCATCAGAGGTTTCGGAGGTGATAAAAGGATTTCTGTACAGCCCATGAGTGACCATTTCATTTAGTCCAGAATAGCCAGACTAACACTACTAGCACGTGCTACACATAAATGATGAGAGCCGAATAGGTCGAAACAGCTGTCCGCCACTTCGCTAGTGGTCATTGGGACCAGCTGTTTGTGAAAACTCGCTTCAACCGCTTTTGGGGCTGCGGTGGATGCTTGCTCGTTTGCAGAACAATCACAAAACGCCTGTGCGCGGAATAAAACGCAACAGCTAAGGATATATATATATATAT